>JAUIMW010002056.1:0-11291 GCA_033557785.1 Enochrus cinctus | reverse complement strand
CTCTACCGTTTAAGTTTTATTGCCGATCTTCGCCCGAACAATGGTATTGTTCACTGACAATTGTATGTTGCCCGGCTCCAATGTAAACGCGGCGTAAAACAATAAAATGCTGTTTGTTCTTACATTACTTGAAAGCTTGCCCGCAATCTTGTACTTCATTCTTTTCTGTAGAAGAACAGTAAATATTCTTCATTTCAACCCATAAACGTCAAACACTGTCAACTGTCAAAAAGTTATAGTTTTCTTTTTTAGATCTGGTACTCTCCAATATAAAAGCTTCACACAGCACTCTAGAAAATGTGAGAATTTTGTTAGTAAACAAAAGCTGTAGACATTTCTAAACACGTGTAAACATATTAGTTCATCGTGAATATCGTCCAATCAGAAACCCGAATTCAAATATACACTCCCGCGTTTTTAATAAATACGAAAAACTTTGGTGATGCCCTTAAGACGCTCTTAAGGACATCACTCGAAATAACGATTTAATTTAACCTCAGCGGAGATAATAGACTTACATTGAAACAATAAAACAGTATTTGTACTTACATCACTTGCAAACTAGCCCACAATCTTGTACTTGTAAGAACAATAAATATTGTCCATCAACGTCAAACACAAACTTCAACTGTCAACTGTCAAAAAGTTATAGTTTTTCTTTTTTAGATCTGGTACATTTCAATCCAAAAGCTTCATACAGAACTCTAGAAAATATGAGAATTTCGTTAGTAAACGAAAGGTGTAGGCATTTCTAAATATGTGTAAACTTATTAGTTAATCGTGAACTTCGAACAAAAAGAATTTTCTTACTGTCATCTGCCTGAGTTCTATTAAATTTTTTTAATCGGACTGTATCAGTCCAATCAGAAGCCAGAATTCAAATATACACTCCCGCGCTTTTAATAAATGCGAAAACCTTGGTGATACCCTTAGATGCACTTAAAATTTATTCCTGAATGGCAGTACTGGCCAGACCAACTATGGTTGTGCAAGACTGGCATATTTTGGTAGAGTCCTGTGGGAAATGTAATGACACCATGTAAATTTTTATGGCCAATAAATTCTATTCTAAACAGGAAACTATACATATCATATTGTTTTTCAGGTGGTCCGCAACTTCGATGAAATATTCTGGGAGATAAACCAAGGATACGCCATCGACTTTCTTCCTTGGCTCTTGCCGTTCTACTCGAACTACCTGTCGAAGCTATCGTCTTGGTCAAAGTACATAAGGAAATTCATCCTGGCTCGCATCATTAAGAAACATAACGCCTCCTTGGATCTGAACGGACCACCGCGAGACTTCACGGACGCCCTCTTGATGCACCTTGAAGACGACCCCAACATGGATTGGCAACATATTATTTTCGAATTGGAAGACTTCTTAGGCGGCCACTCCGCCATAGGAAATTTGGTAATGGTAACGTTAGCAAATGTTATTAAGCACCCGGAAGTGGCGAAACGCATCCAAAAAGAAATAGATTCCGTTACAGGTGGCTTGAGGTGTCCGGACTTATTCGACAAAAACGCCATGCCTTACACTGAAGCGACCATATGGGAAACCTTAAGGACCGCCTCATCTCCAATTGTCCCTCACGTTGCGACCGTAGACACTAATATAGATGGACATCCGGTAAATAAAGGAACGGTTGTGTTCATTAACAACTATGAATTGAACGTAGGCGAAAGTTATTGGGATGAACCTTTAAAGTTCAAACCGGAGAGGTTCATAAGTGAAACCGGTGCCATAGTTAAGCCCGCTTATTTTATTCCTTTTAGCACCGGAAAGCGAACGTGTATAGGTCAAAGGTTAGTTCAATGTTTTAGTTTTATTATGCTGGCAACTCTCTTACAACAGTATAACGTGAGCGCCAAAGAAGAGCTTAATGTTAAACCTGGTACAATGGCAGTACCTCCCGATTGCTTCAAGGTTGTTATTACTAAAAGAACCGAAAATTAAGGCTGAAGAAAGACTGAATTTTTATGTAAAATAAAGTAGTTGATCGACGCTAAAGTGTTAACATGTTAATTGCAGGAATTATTACGTAATTTGTCTGAATTCTAATGGCATATTTCGAATGGAATTAACATGTTAAAATTTATAGGGAAAGTGTTTTATATTTTACTTTGCTGTACAAAAATAATAAGCTTGGGTGTGGAACTAATATCTAAACAATTTAACGTGAGTTGATCAACTACAAAAGATTAGCTTATCTTTATATAAAAACACAAATAAATTATATTAGAAGCATCACTCTTCATTACTCATGAAATTATTGTATATAGATTACATATTAAGTGAAAAACCAATGTTCTTATAAATATTGATAGCGTGGAATGTCCTCCACACGCTTTTAATAAAAATTAAAATCGTATTTATTGCAAAACTGGTTTTTCTACTTAGATGCGTAAAATCATATAATATTTATTTTAGTTTAATATTATTTAATTTTGTTTGGTTTGGTTGGGCTAAAAATACAGTTTTGTTGTCAAATTACGTAACACTCAAAAATTATTGAATTATTTAAAATTTACTTTTTATATTTTGAAGCAGATGAATAGTTTAACTATACAAATTGTGTGTATTTTAAATTTACAATTTTTATTGAAAATATAATAGGGATAGTCATGATATATTGATACAATAATTTTAATTAAAGCTTTAGCAAACCGTATGACCATTGCATCAACGTGGCTTGACTCCCCCTGCTGGTCATAAGTATTTTGTTTTTTTTTAATAAAAATACCAAAATACACTTTCCTGCAAATATTTATGTAAAGATTAGTTCCTCCAACATATCTTGAGATATTTCAGTGCTACCAAAAAAAAAATGTTTAGCGAAATAAAGACGATATAAGTTATGGTGGAGAGACTAACCGTAAATGAAATAACAGTTAAAACTATTGTATTTTCATATACTTTTGTACAATTGAAATTTTTTTTCAAAAATTCTATACATACTTAAAAAATGTTAGCATGCAGGGTTCACCATTCTATGTTTCGTAGATAATTATTTGATAATAAAAAAAAGTATTTAATAAAGTAAAATCTAAAATTTAGTGGATTGTTGTTATGAATATTTCAAAATTAAAAATACCTTATTGTAAACAGTAAAAATTTTTAGAAATAAAAAAAAAGTAGGAGATAATAACAACACTTGCAATTATTACGACTTTATTGAAGAACCTTTTGTAGTATACACTTCAAACACAAGTTGAGATTCTGTACAGAAATGTTTACTGTTATTTTAAGGTGTCTAAAAATGCAAAAATGATTAAATAACCCTGCACTGTTGATTTTGTAAATAATATTTATATTTTTATACTGTATTAGTCTTTTAATAAAAATTTTTATTAAGTTATACAAGGTTTATATTTATTATTACCTCGCTACCTGACTATAAAATAGGTGTTCACCAAGGTACATAAAACTTAAGATATAAAATACCATTAGTTCTAAATGTTTTTAATTATAAACCAATATTGTAAAACAAAATTTTTATAAAAATACAAAACAATGCAATTAAGGCTAATAAAAAAGTTTAAAATACAAAGAGAAAATTGGAAAATTAGAAACAGTGTTCTACATAATGAAGAATAATTTAGGAAGGTGATCTTGGTTTAAGTTCGTCATAACAAGAACGTAAAAATATGAAATTTTTTTTCATGGGATTGTAAAATTCATGTCCTTTACTCCAATCATAACTAACAGCGTAAGCAAAGATCTGACCGTTGTGGTTAAAAGCACATTTACTTATCGGTTGTTCCATAGGTTCTGATGGCTTCAATTTAGTGCGTGCATCTTTGTCCCAAAAACTGAATGATCCGTCTGAACCCACTGTTGCTAGAGTACCGTGAACTGGGTGAAAAGCTATATCGTTAACGGCATAAATATCTTGAAAGCCGTTAGGCGTTCCGTTTGATCTGTGACACTTAAAAGTGAAGTTATCCTTAGGATTGGAAGGATTCACATATTGAATAGCAACACGGCCCTCAACAGATCCCAAAGCGTAACCAGTGGGCTGTTTCTTCTTATCCCTGAAAATTGCCACGCAGCGATGTTGATATTTTAGAGGGCTTTCCAGCTTCTTGTATTCTTTAGGTTGCTGTTCCAATTGGTAGACTATAATGTGACGGTTTGCGGTTCCAACGACCGCCATTGGATAATCCACATCTGCACAATAGCAACGTTCCGGCAAATTGATGCTTAGCATTGGCACTGGACTTCTAGTGTCCCAGAATTTAAGAGTTTTGTCCCAAGAACCAGTCATTAAGCAAGAATAATTTGGAGCTTTTATCCAGTGACACGTTCGGATAGGAGCATCATGCAGTGCTACTTGTACAACTTGGTTGCTGGCCAAATCCCAGGCCTTGGCTTGTTTGTCGCAACTAGCCATGTACACTTTGGTGCCATCGTCACTCCAGCACACGTCCAAAACCGGTCCTCCGCAAGTTTGTAGAGATTTTGGTACGGTTTTACCAGATTGTTCCACTTCCCAGCAGCGTACATTGTTGTCCCAACTACCGGCTATCAAAAAGTTTTGAGGTAACGTTGAAGGAGAGAATGAGAGGCAACTGATTGAATCGTCTGGTGGCGAGGTAACTTCGAAGTCTTTCATGGGATTTGAGGTGCTCGAGGTGGTTGTCGCACCAAAATTCCCAAGAGTACTCTGGTTAAACATCTGAAAAGAAGAAAGATAAATTTAAGGCAACATTTCTAATGTAAATACCGGGTTTTCTATGTATTTTAGGTTAAGAGTAAGAGAGAGAGAAATAAATGTTTTTATGGAATTTATGCACCGACTTTGATTTGGCAATTTGAATTTCAAAAACGATGGAATATCTATCAAATAAAATTTACCTCTATAAGCTTATATTCCTTTTTACTTTGTTTGTTTTAAAATTATGATCAAAACTAATGCAGCCCGCGTCCTTCGAGAGCTGTCAAAGCTGTCAAATGAGATGTTGGCACCTTTGAATATATCTATAATCAAAGGGGTAGACTAATGACTTGTTTAGTCAGACGCCCAAATACAAGTGTCGTGAGTGTGGTCTAATTTAATTTAAAATGTTATAACGTTTTTATATCTTTATAACGAATAAGTTTGAGGGAGTGCATTCTGACAGCATAACATAACAATAGGTGGTCCTCATGTAACCCATTAATGATCTTAAGGAAGCAAATTGAATCCTCTCAAGCCGCCCAGCTGGCTTTAACCTAAAGGCCACTTGGAGCAACGTAATCAAGTGAGATCTAGCCTGACCCGAGTAAGCCAATAGTAGAGTTTTTGGATCCGCTCCTTCAAAAACTCTGGAAAATGAACGTAACGGGTTTAGCCCTTTTGAACCTTTAAGTGCTGTATCGTCTATGTTTTGGAACTAGTTAAGCTTCTAATTCTATTATCTGGTCTCTCAGGATCATGTTGGGAATGTGAACCCTGGATCTTTTAGTGTGTTCAGGTGAAGACCCAATCCATCCAGCTAACTTATAAACTTGATGTTCCTGAATTCCTTAAGTGGATTAGACGGTCCTGAAGGAGTTTCCTCGAGTTTACCAAGAAGAATGGATGAATGGATTACCTTGTAGAAAAGTTTTAGGTTTTCTCTGAAGTTTTCTTCCATCTCTGTATTTTTTCTGTTCCTATTGTCCTCTTGACTTCCTTCTTATAGTTTCTGTGCTCAGTGTAGTCGTAAGAGTTTCTGGCATTAAGGTATTTTCTCCAATATTTCCTTTCGAGTTTGATATTTTCCTTAATTTCCGTTGTCCACCATTAAGACTACTTTCTACCTTTGTTTATTTTATTATTTTTTGTTGCCTCGTATATTTTCTATTTGAAGATCTTCCATCTATCTTCGATTTTCCCCTAGTCATGTGTCTTGTTAAAGAGTATCTCTGATTATTGTGTCTGTAAGTTTTTATGTTCTCAATTTTTCATACTTTGTTTTGGCTCCTCTTTCGCCCCTTTGTCTATTGACCCTTCAATATCGCTGCCTACTTCTCCGCTTGTTTTTATTCTCACGTCGTACGCATGTTATTTAAGTTGTTTTAATGGGCCTCTGAACGCGAAGAGAGTGCCCCCGTTATTCTTCTTCCCTGGAATGCTAGTATATTTTAAAATTCTTAGTATCTTAATTAGCAAATTCATACCTTTCACAACATAATAAATAGAGCACATTCATTACAATCGTATTTGGGTGTCCGACTAAATTAGCCTCTAGTCCACCCTAATTATAGAAAAAGAAGAAGAATTGTCACTTGTCAAATTTGACAGTCAACGAATTTTGCAAATATTTATTTTCCACAAATTTAGGCAAATATTATATAATTTAAAGAATATATTGTTATTGATTGTCAATTATTGAAATACAGACAGGGTTTGCACTTATATTCGTCTCTTAATTTCACTGGACAACGTAAGCAAACTATTTAGTATGTCTAAATGAAATTATTTATGTACATGCTATTAACATGTTATTTTATAGTTTTAATTGCACAATTGATTAAGCCACGACAACTTTACACATTTGTCACTGTCATGTAGATATTCTTTACATCTTCCAAAAATTTGTAACCGAAAATGAGTTCTTTCAAAGACCAATTTATTCCCAACGATCAGAATGGAGAATTTTCAAGGGGAAATAGAGAGAAGGACCTGTATAATGATTTTATGGCACGGTTGAAACTTTGGCGACAAGAGTACATGAAACAACAGATAGAATACTATGCTGCGGAACTTGAGAGATTTCATAATTTATCAGTGAATCAAGTTAATGATCAGATGCAAGAAGAACCAATGCAGCAAGAACCAGGTAAGTCGCAGGTTATCTGTTAAAGTCCTCTTATTTATAAACTTATTTTCAGTACAACCAAATTATTACTACGAATATGTCTTACCTCCAATATGGAAGCGATTGTGTGCTGAATTGATAGATTTTTTAATTTTATTAGTTATTAAGCTGTACCTGACATTTATGTTTATTGATTTTATTCATGGGTGAGTACCTGTTTTCTAGATGTTATTTGATGTTGGATTGTAATTTTTTATTTTAGCGATAAAAACTTTGATATACAAAACTATTGGGATAACCCTGCTTTAGCAGTCCAAGTATCAAGTGAAGTCGTAGCACTGGAAGTTATTTCTAGGATAGTAGTATGCTTTTACGAGGTATATATTTCTTGTATTTTTTTCTCTTAAAAATAATTATTTGATTATTACTAGACTTACTGGCTGAAAGGTGAGCCATCGGCTACACCTGGTAAGAAATACATGGGACTAAAAGTATACCGAGCAACAAGTGTCTATGTAGTTCAAGAGCATCCGCAGGTTATTGTAAGAGCCCAACCTTGTACTGAACTGGGTTGGCAATATGCAGTCCTTCGGGCTATTCTGAAAAATACATTTGTTGGGCTGTTTATGTTTCCGGTATGTCTAGGGTTCCTCTTCATCAATCACAATCGCACAGGTTACGATATGATAACAAACAGTTTAGTCGTAGAACATAATCCCAACCCTCCAAGGCATGAAGCTCCAATGTGATATATTTAAATAGATTAATAAGCGACTAGATGGGTTTATAGTTGAGTCGTATATGTAATTTTAATTAAAAAAATTAATGTTTGTGTGTATATTTTGTGCTTAACATGATGAGGATTGAAGGATGTGATATATTTACAAGTAAAGGAATACTAATTATATTTTAAAGATTATTGTTGCTGGTAAACCCATCTTCAATATTTCATCATGTGGTAAGTTTGTTATCCCTTATGTATCTAAGAGACATATATAATTGTTAATTATATCTATTGTGTTAAACTAGTATATCTAAAAGATGGAATATTTTTCGTTAAATTTTACGGATTTTGATTTTGAATGATAGGAATTATTTCAAACAATCAAAAATTATATTTCTTTGATTTAATGTGATGTTCATACAAATTTTAATTAAAATTATGTGCACTCTTTTAAATTGACTGCATATTCTTTATGTACATACATATTTTTGTGCTTAACTGATTACAAGGACTGGCAACAGAATTTACACAGGGATGTCAAATTTAAACTCATTTGACAAATGGAAAATACAATAATATATGTAATAGACTTGGCTTCGTTGTGTGTACATAGCATTTTGAAAATCAGATGGTAAGTAATATTATTTAATAAATATATTCTTACTATTATTCCTGTATAACCAGTTTTTTTTTAAATTTAACTCACTACTTACAATTTACTTACACATATATATTGGCAGGAAAACACTGGCAAGCGAATAGTAAATTTTTTATTTATATATTATTTTTTTCTAAAACGCCTGCAGAAAACTGATTAATATATGTATAATAGTTGGGTAAAAACTAGCTGGAAATTATACTTAAATTACGGGCTGTGTTAGATCGATTATAAAAATTGTAGTAGTACAATAATCACATTTACCTATTTTTGTATAATCTGTCTTTATGAATAAAAATTTTCAAGATACTATATTCAAATGAGCTAAGAAATTAAAAATAGCAAAGTATTTTTTAGAATTATATATTTATAAGAAATCCAAACACCACTAAAGGTGATTTTTAAGCTTACTTATAATATGAGCCTTGTTTTCGCTTATTTATAGACTTATCGGCAACACTGGGCAAGAAATATATGGGTCTCTATGTAGTACTTAGGGTTACTCGATGAAAAATATGTTTGTTTTCTGGTAAGCTTGGTATTCTTCTTCATCAAAAACAAACACACAAGTTGTAATATGATAAACAATTTAGTCGTAGAATAAAATTCCAACCAAGCTCGAATGTGATATATTTAAGTACCACTAACATCACTACACAAGAGATGCTATTTCTATTTTTGAACAGCAACAGATTTTTATATATTGGTTATTAAATATTTAAAAAATATAAAGGAAGTTAACTTTAGTCAAATTTTAATATGTGTACATAATATAAATAAATAATTACACTCCCTAAGAAAGAAAATAGAAACTTGCATGTATATTTCCCATTATGCTCGGTACTTTAGTATAAAAGATGCCAGTCCTGTAAAAATCCAGTTAGTAAATTTGTTTAATAAAACTATAAATTGATAAATCCCGCTATAAACGTTACCTATTAAATATATCTATGTATATTATATAAATCCCAAAATAAATTATTTTTTCTTATAACATATATATATATATTTGTAATACCATTGTAAATGTATTTTCTATTTGGGACCAATAAAGGTTACATACTTCTAATTATTGAACTGTTTTTATTCTTTAAATATTTTTATTGTTTTATATATTAATTATTTCACAATAGCCAAGTAGAAACATTGAGTACAATATGTTTTTTAATTGCAAGATAAAGATCAAATTGATGGTGTTCATTTTACCAATTTTGTTTTGCAAGGCTGCACATTTATATTCGTGAAATTCACAGATTCGATGAAAATTTTTCTACTCTATTTGCTTTTTAAAGTACATTTTTTTCTATAAGTTGGTTAAAAAATAGTTTGATCTGATCCCCTATAGCCAAAAGGATGAAAGCCGGGTAGGCTCAAATAAACTCTCAACGTATATATGTGCAACGTGAGAAACAAATTCATTCAGTATGTGACTGCTTTTTGATTCTTCACATAATTAGTCCCTCATAAAAGTACCCTTAACAATTATTCCAAATGGAAAACACAGCTTTTATTTACAATTACATACTAAAAAAAAGATCATGAATGTAGTTTGTGTACCTAATTGATTCAACCTAAATTTCATTAAAATTTAATTTCTTACTTAGGGTTACAGAAAATCTTTGCTTTATATTGGTATCAGATCAATACAACATTTATGTGTGTAGTCAGCAGCATTGGTGGTCAGAATAAGAACAGTCTGTAAATAGGTACGTATTGCGTATATGTAAATTATTAATCTTCAACATTATTTGCAACTTCTCCAACAATTTTTGAACTTAAAAGAATTTTCGATAAAATAAATACACTTGCTTCTTCTTTTTTAAATTGAACTTAAAATAATTGAAGAAATTAAATGTTTGATGATTAATACTGTTTATTTTTGTTAATTAAAGTTTAGTTAAAATTTAAAAAAATATGTTTTTTTATGGTATTAGTTAATATTACATTCATAATAATAGTAGAATATATCGTTTTTTATAAATAATTAATTAATTTAAAATTTATTAGGATTGATTTAAACTGGGTTTAAAAATTTAGTTTTACTATTATTTATAGATATAATTGGTTTTCTTTAATACAATTTTTATTTATAGTTACAAAGAGCTCCAGATGTACAAAGAGTTCTGTTACGATATTCATGAAACTAATAAGCAATATTTTAACCAGTATCTATACATCTTACAGTATGCAGATGATACTGCACTCATTTAACAACAAAGATCAGGAACAAAACCGTTGAAAAGCTTCAGGAATTGACTAACTGAATGTTCTTATACTTCCAGAAGTGGAGAATCAATATGTACCCTCAGAAGTCCCAATATATCATTACTCTTATGGTTCAAGTAGTGGAGAACCAACATGAACACTCAGAAATAAAAATATATCAATATATATATTCCATCACAGACACATCAGCAAAAATCAACGTGGTAAATCTAAAATTAAAACTAAATAAACATACAAAGTACATTAAACAGAAAACAATAGCTAGATGCAACCACTTTAGTATTTTAACTTATCGTGCTCAAGGAATCTCCATTAACACTACAGCTTATATATATAAATTGATCTGCAGACCTTTATTAAAATATAGACACACACTTACCATGAATTGCAACATAGCAGCTTTAAAAAGCATTCAAGTGGCTGAAACAAGCCATAAAAAAATGTAAAAATAAGGGACCCAACAAATTATATCTATAACCCATCAAATGTTAAATGAAATGAGACTGACATCCTTGCAAAAATAATGTTCCTCCTTTTTTTCTACACATTGTATAATGAACACATTTTATGAATATATATAATTGCTAACAACATAAACATTTCTCAACAAATAAAAACGAAACAAAAAATTTAAAATTAATAATTTAAAAATTACAATTTTTTTATTTTATTTTTAAGTTGTGCGTTTTATCTTTTCAAGTTGATCATAATAATAATAATAATACTGTTTATTGGCAGAAAGTAACAACATACATAACAGCATAAGTATAATGTACAATAATATCCCACTTGTAATAACTAAGTTTGAAATTAAATGGGGAAGCAATGCAAAAAACAGAAAAATAAGACAAACTGTGTGTAAAATATGGAAAATTTGGAATATCTGCCAATGAG
>JAUIMW010002055.1:0-11292 GCA_033557785.1 Enochrus cinctus | reverse complement strand
TCGTCCTTCCAGTTCACCCAATAGTAGCGTTCCCTCAACTTGTCCAAGGTCTTCTTAACACCTAGATGAACTCCAGTAGTACCGTCATGAACCTCCCTCGTGACCTCACTTTGCCTAGTCTTGGGAACCACCAACTGTTAGGTCACGTCACTTCCGTCCTGGCTCTCGAGGTTCTTCTTCAAAAGCCCATCTTCTACCACCAGGGAGTCCCCTTGCGCCCAATAGTTCTTCACACTCCTGGGCATATCAGATATTTCACCCCATTCGAGTCGCCTCCCATCAAGTTTCCATTCGTAGATGGGTCCAATCTCTTGATCATTTCTCTGGTCTTCGCCAAAACCCTCCATATCCACTACGGTCGGCCTGAGTTCCACTTGTGCCAGTTGCAAGACTTCTTTCTTGACCCTTTGGCAGTACTTACAGTCATCAGGACATGGTCTTCTCGAAAGAGAATTAGCATTCCGATGAGCGGCACCACGACGATGTTCAGTCTTGAAATCATATTCTTCAAAGAGCTCTATCCAACGAGCCTGGTCCAACTGCATGGTCGGTATGGAGGAGGAACGACCTTTCATAGACGTATTTGTGGAAGTGCTCTTCTGTCTTAACTACTGCCAAAAGTTCCCTCCTGGTGTCACAGTCTTGCTGGAATAGCCGATGATTCTTTCTTGTCCATATTAAGTTTGGGAAAGTACGCCACCCTCATTGCTGGCGTCTGTATCCACGATGAATTGCCCCTCTGGTCGTGGATAGCTCAAAATGGTTGCGCCCGCCAGTTCTTCCTTGAGGCGATCGAAAGCCTCCTGGCACTCCCCGGTCCACTGGAACTTGACCGCATCTTCTGTCAACTTATGCAGAGGTTTGGCATGTTGGCAAATCCGAGTACAAACTTCCGGTAGTAGGTACAGAGGCCCAAGAAGCTTCTGATATTATGCTTATTCTTCGGAACTGGCGAGTCCTTCACTGCTGAGATTTTTTCTGGGTCGGTAGACACTCCCTGCCTGGAAACAACATGACCCAGGTACTACACTTGCTTCTGGAACAGCTTGCATTTGGAAGGACTCAGTTTCAGGTGGGCATTCCGTAGTCTTTGGAAAACCTCTTCTAAATTCTTCAAATGTTCGTCGAAGTTCTTGCCGACTACTATCACATCATCCAGATAAACCAGGCACGCTTTCCACGTTAAGCCTTTCAGCACCAAGTCCATCAACCTCCCAAATGTTGCAGGTGCATTGCTCAATCCGAAAGGCATCACCGTAAATTACCACAAGCCATTGCCTGCAGAGAAAGCAATCTTTTCTTTATCTTCTGGATAGACTTCAACTTGCCAGTATCCACTTCTGAGGTCCAAAGTAGAAAACCACCTTTCTCCGGCCAAGGTGTCCAGGGTATCGTCAATCCGGGATAAAGAGTAACAGTCCTTCTTGGTGACTTCGTTTAGCATCCTATAATCTACGCAGAACCGAGTGGATCCATCCTTCTTCTTCACCAAGACCATTGGAGATGACCAAGGGCTGCTGTTAGGCTCAATAACTCCTTGATTGTGCATCTTTTGGATGAGGTCATCAACTTCACCACGCTTGGCTAATGGAAGTCACCTTGGGTTCTGACGAATCGGAGTTGCATCACCAGTATTTAAACGATGCTGGAATATGTCCAGGATATGCTGTTATACCCTAGGTGGAATTTCAATGTCTTGTCCGAGTATTAATTTAACTTCAAGGTGGTTGGCAACAGGAACAGCCATGAAGATCTCTTCGTTCCCAATCTTGAGACTCCTGCTCTCGAAGTTCATCACCACTTCATGCTCCTTCTGACGACGGACACATTTGTACCAGTGTCCACAGTGAACAGTACCTCCTTGGACCCAATGGTGCCCCCAATGGCAAGATTGTTTCCATCATTGTTGACCGCGGATATTCTGGGACAATTCCGGTTTCCTACTAACACTCGCCTCTCCATATCGGTGGACTTTACTTTTCCAACTTCTTGGTCGTGTCTTTCTTGTTGCCAACAAGCAACTTCCTTCGTGGACAACGAGCTCTGATGTGCCCTTCCTTCTTGCAGAAGAAGCAGATGGATGGTGCCGAGCGAATTTCTTGGATGGTATCTTCTGCGGTTGGCTCCCTTATCTTGTGAAGTGGACGAAGAGACATCCTATTCAAGGCGACCTCCTGCCTTCTCAACTTCTGTCGCGAACTCTTTAATGGTGTCCTTGATCCTCTTCCTTAGGTTCTGGAATTGTGTGATGTAAACAGCTGTAAATGCTCATCTCCATATCGAGCATTTATGGCACGCATCAGGTCTTCGTAACTTACGGAATCTAGCGTTTGCACAATACCCATGGCTTCACCTTGCAGAGCCACCTTTAGGTTAGTAAATTTATCTTGCATGGTCCAGCCATTGTGTTCCGCAATTTGCTCGAAGACTTTCTTGTAGATGGTCCAGTTAATAGTGCTATCAAATTTCGCTGGAGCCCGCTGCGATACCCAATTGCAACTGTGAAAACTTTTTATCATTTTCGGCGAACTTGCCGTCCATTCTCCTCACCAGATAATGCTCCTGTTGGTTCAGCTTTTCTTCGAGAAACTGTTGCTGCTTGTCAATTGTTTGCTTTAGAAGTTTCCTCTGGTCACCAATTGCCTGTTCTAGAAAGTTTTGTTGATCTTCTCACCGATTTTATTTTCTAGAATCTTTTCTTGTTGTGTTATTGTTTCTTCTAGAAGCTTCTGTTGGCTGTCGATTATATCTTCTAGGGTCTTCTGCTGGCCGTCGATCTTATCTTCTAGAATTTTCTGCTGACCGTCGATTTTGTTTTCTATAAGTTTCTTTGGTGGAGCCATTTTTGCACTAAGCTACACGATACGATTTATTTTACCCTACACCTGACCCCAAATCTTACGTTCGTGAGGTAAATAAAAGAGTTTATTTAACTAAAATTTATATTTAAAACTATTTATACTAATAACTATTTACAATTAATAAAATGAATGAAATTATTCACTATTTATAGAAAACACGATACGATCTTTTGTCGCGTTCCGAGCTCACTTCGGCTAACTTTATACGACTGTAGGCTTACTGCCGCTTCGCTCCGATGCGATACGTTTTATACTCGATGCTTGTTCTCGTAGATTCGCTCTCTAGAATGACCCAGAGCTTCGACTCGATTCGACTCTCCTTCCTGACGGTCGTTCGTTACAATAAGATTAAAGAGGGAAGACTATAGTCTGATGAACATGGAATATCCTCCATCACTCTTATCTACATTTTAATTAATGTTGAAAAATTTTGAAAACACTACATTGCTTATGGTTTTTTTCTATTTATTGGTAGGACATAATAAAATTAAGAGCTGAAATTAATTTTTTTTATAGAAAAAGCCACAAAAGTTTTTTCATTCTTGATATACAGGTTTTAATCTCAACTTGTGAAAATGCAAATATCTACAGAAATAAAATTTATGAATTCTTTAAACTTTCTTATAGAAAGAACCAGAACGTAGTTTTTAGAAATAATTTTTCACTTTTGGAACAAGCGCTTTTATTTTGACTTAGAAATATGCAAATATCTAAAGAAATGAAGTAACCATTAAATTTTTTGATTTCCTTTTAGAAAGAGCCAGAAATTCTCAGTTTTTACTTTTCTTCATTCTAAGAAAAATTTTCTTAAAAAATATCACATCTTAAACGACTAGGACGATTTTACTGTTGCAATTCAAAAAGGACAACTATTATTTTTGGAATAAATAAAGAGGACTGGAAAAAAACAATTTATAAGTTAAATAAATCATTAACTTTAAATGAAAAATTCCAACCTTATAAACTACCCTTTACGGCCTTCTTACTGTGTAATTTTGTCACAAGGTATCCGACTTTGTCGAAAGTCTTCTTTATATTGCTATTTTAAGACAATCTCCTTCCTCTTTACATTCTTCCATAATTGGTTTCACTCAGACGAAGGATTCTAATTTTAGAAAGAAAATAACATTTTTGCAAAAATGGTGGATGAGCAAAAATAAAATAAGGTCGAAATAAAAACGTCAAAAAAAAACACCTTTAGAGCCCAAAAATTGTAGTTTTAACTTCCATGTCCACATCCTAGGCAGAAGAGCTTTCTCAAAACTCAAAACTATTTCTATAATGGGTCGAAATTGAATGGCCAAAATTGCTAAGATTTTCCTAGTTTTTACTTTCTTGTGTTTTTATGAGTTCAGATAATAGGTCTAGTGCCACAGATGTGGAAACGGAAGATAAAACTACGATAATTGGTGTTGCTCATTTTTGCAAAAAGGTAATGCCGCTTTCTTTAATTAGAATCCTTCGTCTGAGAGGAACCAATTATGGAAGAATGTAAAGAGACAGTATCGGGTAAATTGTGAGGATCAGTTTATCATCCTTATATAAACATAAATAACAAAATACAGAAGATTTTCTACAACGTTGGATATCTTGTGACAAAATTACACAGTAATAATAGGCTGTTTGCGGGTAGTTTAAAAAATAATATTGTAGGAGAAAGATCCTTGCAACCTATTAGTTACATCCTACCATAATTGATTTCACTCAGACGAAGGATTCTAATTTTAGAAAGCGAATTACCTTCCTGTCAAATTTGGGAGTGAGAAAACACAAAACAGACTAGAAATAAAAATGTCCAAAAAAACACCTTTAGAGCCCAAAAATCGTAGTTTTAACTTTCATTTCCACATGATATGCTCAAAGGTTTTGATCTACACTCATAAGGGTTCAAAAAAGTATTGCTACAGTGGGTCAAAATATGTATCTAGGATGTGGAAACGGAAGTTAAAACAACAATTTGAGGTTCTAAAGGTGATTTTTTGACGTTTTTATTTCGAGCATGTTTTGTGTTTGCCCATCCACCATTTTTGCATGATTAAGATGATATATCTTCTTGTAGTGGTCCCCATATATATCATATTCATGAAGTTCTTTCTCTTATAGCTATGTGGGTCGCAGAAGAGAAATAAAAATTCCAGTTCTCTTGGCTGCTATACTTTGGATATAATCGCTTGTAATGTAAAGTAAGAAAAGGATGTACTTAATACTTCTAAAACTTGTTTCTGAAATCTTCTACTTCCTGGTGGTACCTTTTTTCCTCTTGAAGATTTATTGCCTTCGGAAAGAAAAAACTATTCTTTGAATTATTAAACATCTTTTTATCAAAAAATTATCAAAACAATACGCGAATGACCTCCATCTTAACTCAAATTTAAAATTCGTCAAAATATTTCAGTGTATATGGTTGTTTTTATTAATTGGTAGAACATAATAAAATTAAAAATTGACAATAAAAAAAAGCCCGAAAGTCGTAGTTTCTACAAAAAATTTTCATTCTTGAAACACAGGCTTTTAACTAAACCTGCGAAAATACAAATGTCTGGAGAAATATAAATATAAAAAAAATATTCATTTTTTAGTTTTTAGAAACAATTCTTTACTCTTCGAAAAAAGGCTTTTATTTGGACTTTTATATGCAAATATCTCAAGTAAAGAAATAATTAAATTTTTGGATTTTGATTTTTTGAAGTACCGGAAAGTTTTTACATGCTTATTCATCCTTTAAAAATATCAAACCTTAAGGGACGAGGGCATATTTACATAACAATTTACTGCTTCAATTCAAAAACACAACTTTTATTAACGTTATTTTTGTTTTTTTTTGTACGAAATAAATAAATAGAGTGGGGAAAACAATTCATAGGTAAAATAAAATATCAAGTTTAAATGAAAAGCTCCTACCTATAATTTTATTTTAAAAATTACCCTCTAAACAGCCTATTCTTACTGTGAAATTTTGTCTCAAGGGTTGTTGAAAATCTTTTATGTATTGTTATTTCTCTTTATGTAAATATGTTTAAACAATCCTCGCAACTTACTAGTTACATCCTTTTTGGTACAAGATCGAAATAAAATCACCAACTTATTTACATAAATGTAAATAAATATACAGGAGATATTAACCAAAATAGAATATCTTGTGACAAAATTACACAGTAATAATAGACTGTTTAGACGGTAGTTTGTAAAATAATATGATAGGCGGAAGTTTTTCAATTAAACTTAATTCTATTCCAATAGGGAGTTATTAATTTTTATCAAAAAAGAAGAGAAGATATTTTACAACTTTTTATTTCAAGAATTTTATTTGATTAAGATGATGCATTTTCTGTGGTCTCTGTATGTCATTGTCATGCAGTTCTTTCTCTTATAGGTATGTGGTTCGCAGAAAAGTAATAAGAATTCCAGACAGATAATTTTTTTATATTTTTATAAAAAGAGCCCACTATTCTTGATTTTTACAAACATTTCTTCATCCTTGGAACACAGACTTTTACCTGGACCCGGAGTGCAAATATATACAGAAATAAAGATTTTTTTATATTTATTATAGAAAGAGCCATAAATTCGTGGTTTTTAAAAATAATTTTTCATCCATGAAACATAGGCGTTTTTGGATTTGCAGAAATGAAAATATCTAAAGAAATAAAGAAAATATTACATTTTCAATTTTTTTTTATAGCTTGAAACTCTTATTGTCTACATATGTTTCCTTATCCTCGAAAAACTCGGTATTTAATATCACATCTAAAGGGGCGAGGACACATTTATAAATCATTTTACTACTGCAATTAAAAGCCACTGTTCTTAACGTTATTATTGTTTTTTTTTTAATTTGAAATAAATAAACTATTAACTTCCTCTTATAATGTTATTTAATAAACTACACACTAAGCAGCCTATTATTACCGTGTAATTTTGTTACAAGGTATCCAAATTTGTTGAAAATGTTCTATTTATTAAAATTTCTCTTTCTGCAACCTATTCGTTTTATCCTGTCATCTTTGGTTTTACTCAGGCTAGGGATTCTAATTTTAAAAAGCAAATTTACCTTAGTTTTAATTTCCGTTTCCACATCCTAGGCGCAAGGGCTTTTATCTGAACCCATAAGAAAGTATTTCTATTGCGAGTCAAAGTAAAATGGTGAAAAATGCTAAGATTTTCCACCTTTTTACACATACTTTTTTGGATTATTAGTCCGTCCTAGGACGTGGAAACGGAAGTTTAAAATACGATTTTGAGGCTCTAAAGATCTTTTTTTGACGTTTTTCTTTCAAGCCTGTTTTGTATTTGCTCATCTACCATTTTCGCAAATAGGTAATTCTCTTTCTAAAACTAGAATCCTTCGCCTGAGCCAATCCAACCATTGCAAGACGTAGCGAGTAGATCGGGGGGATCATTTAAACATAGTTACATAAAAAAATAGTCGGATGTCTTGTGAGAAAAGTACACAGTAATAATAGGCTGCTAATTAATGTTTTATTTTACCTATGAATTGTTTTTTTCACTCTCTTTATTTATTTCAAATGAAAAACCAAAAATAACGCTAATAATAATTGTCGTTTTGAAGTGCAACAGAGTTTCTAAAAACGAAAGCACACAAACTTATGTGGAAGAAAATAAGAAGAGGCGGTATTAGAATTTATATCGTATTTTTTTGTGCGTGTGTATTTTTGCCTTTTTTACCGGTGAATTACCCTGATTTCCACTATCCTTATAACTTCTTTGATGGTAGCAGTCATCACTGGGGCTAGCTAGCCCAAGAATTGTGCAAGGAACTTCAACAGATTTGAGAGATAAGGAATGTCCTCCACTTACATTGCAGTCTACGTACCTATAATTAAAATTAAAATTTTTTAAATCTCTTATTTGCTTATGTTTTACCAACAGACCGAAAAACGTAAGAACTACAGTACAAGGAGAACGTTAAATGTGTCCCAAGTTCCCCATTGGTCTTTTGTCGTTTAAAATATGTAAACATCCTTCAAAGGGATTAGAGTAAAAAAACAATACAAAAAAGGAATGTCCTCATGGAGGGAAATCCAAATGCCCCATACCCCCTGGTGTTCTTTCTTATATCTTATTTTTAACAGTATTCAAATAAAAGAATCTTTTTTATTTTATATTGAGTTTTTACATTTTTAAATTTTATATATTTATAACGTTAGCAAATATAATCACATTCTTGAATGCAAATGATAATTAGAGAACTTCATAAACTTAATACAAAATGCTTAACGCGATCCTTTGGTAGTATAATTATTTTATTGTAATTTTTAATAAATAATAGTTTATGATTTATATAATAGTAAAATTATAATAAACATCACAATTGTTATCACAAAAGTGTTAATGTACTTTCTAGAAAATTAATTAGTATTACTGTACATAATAGGGAAGTTTCATGGAATCAAACATCTAAGGCTATTGTTGAAGTATTGAATCTATATGAATAATGAAGAAAAAAAGTAACTAATAAAAACGAAATTTTGAATTCGATGCGCGTATGTGACGCACGCACTCTGAAAAGGAATAGCCGACATACATTTAAATGTATTTAAAAATACATATGCCTATTACAATTCATTATTTTATGGTTTTCACAACTTATTACCAAGTGCAGTGCATCAAAAAGGTTACAAAAGTTTAGTACATTCGAAACAAAAATGGATTCTCTTTTGAGACATTTCATAACATCCATGCTCCTTGATTGTTGCTGCCTTGAGCACACACTATTGCCTTTGGTAGTAATTCAACGACACATATTTTAAAATTAATGTGGTCAAATCTGGCTTGATAAAAAATAAGCTATTGGCATTTTCTAGCTGCTAAAGTCCTCTATTCATGAATACTACATCATATTTTGCTTAAATAGCCTTTCTGCCCAGCGACCCTAGATCTTCTATACTTTCAATCATATCAATGTCAACTGAATATTGTAGATTTGATAAGATTACTATTTTATCAAAACAAATAACATAAGATTATGACATTAAAACCAGGCTGGAACGTAGAAGCACCAATCCACTTCCTTTTAATTGGCGTAAAAATTTATACAATGCTAAGGACTTATAGTAGAAGTTTTTCTCAGCTAGTATCCATGGAGCATATTTATTTTTAAATTCATCATCATCATTACTAATGTTTTGGAATACAAAGATGCAAATTAAAAACTATTTAATTTTATAATTTCTTACTTTTATTTTTTATAACTTTTTTATTTTTCATTAACTCAATTTTTAATTCTTTTTCTTTATGGGTTTCTTCAATGAAATTAAATTTTATTCTTTTTGGTGGAGAGGGTGAGTCAACAATACAGTTTAAATAATTCGTCTTACCTGGTGAACTTTCACATATCTCTAAAGAACTTCTAAAATTAAATGAAAGCTGTGCTGGCGCTTTATTTTTTAACTATGTTCTTGTGGGTGTTGTTACATTACAGAGGAGATGAATATTCTTTGTCATCCTTGTTGGTGGATGTTACATCTGAAAGGGAACATGTAAGAACGCAACGCTAACATAATAATAGGTGGTTCAGCAAATAGGTGTGCGCTCTTTTAAAATTCTTAAAAATAAATTATAAAGGAAAAAAACACCCAATTTCAGATACGCAATAATATATTCTTTAAAAAAGGTTCAAATTTAAATATATAATAAATAAAAAATTTCGCTTTCTTTTTTACTTTCTTGATACAGAGGAACCTTTAATTAGAATTAAAAGGAAACTTTTAATGATTTTGTACCTTTTATATATTTTCTTTTGTTCTTTATGATGGAGTTTTTTCCCGCAATAATTCTTTGTCTTCAAATTTACTAATGATAATTTAAAAAATCCCAACCAGTGAACAAGATATGCAGATAATATAATTAAGAAATATTAGTTTATATGTACTGGACATTTCCAATTTAATTTAAGGATTATTTTAGTTATAGATTAGTCATTTTAATTACAGAATACGTCATTTCCATTTCAGGTTAACCAATTTACTTTGAGATTTTTAAATTAGAAAAAGGGTATTTTAATTCATGCACCTTCATTTTTATATCAACTTAACATAAAACGCAAGAAAAGAGTTCTGAACTCGTGATGTTCATATCTATTTATTGATCAAAACACAACAAAATTATTTCAGATCCATTCCGTATATTCTTTACACAGTCCTTTAGTCGATTTCACATCTTTTGTAATGTAAGATGATATAACTTAATAGTTATTATTTGAAATTAAATTAAAATAAGTTTTCTAAAATTAACTTGAAATGTTCTGAAATACACCAGGAAATATAGTAACGCTTAAAATTTAAGGTATTTCTTTTGGCTACAAAAATGTTTACATAAGCTAAAATGCCAGTCGCAAAGCTGTCAGTATATTGTCGATGCCGTCTAGGCGTATGCCACAGAACACATCTATGCCTATCAGTTTTTCGTCGATAAATATTATTTAATAAAGGAGCTTATACATCGACGCGATGGCCTTACGACAGCGTTTTTTGCATATCGTTTCCTATGTAACTTGGCGTTAAAGAACGCTATCGCATCGCGTCACTGTATGTGACTTAAATATTCGATTATATTTACTGCCTTTTCGTGATGCTGGAATCTGGTATAAAGCTTTACTGCCAAATGTAAACAATATAACATTATTTTAGAAAATTTTACCTGAAGTTAAAACATAGTTACCTGGTTAACTATCTTTGATGAAGATAAAAACCGGATATGTGTCATAAAAAAATCCCCGTTAGAAATCTTGAAGAGTTCACTTCTACAATGTAATCATTTTTCACCAATTTGTTTGGCAATCAAAAATTACATTTAATAAAAATTAACGATAGTATTACACATAAAAATATTTATATTTTACGTAAATCCTTTAATATTCTCTGTAAAACTTTTTTTGAAATGTCACAGCGTAGAAATAATATTTTACTGAGCTGTCAATTCATTGAACCTTTGATTATTCAATATCTTAATAATCAGAGAACGTTTATCAAAGGTAGCATTGATACCTGTAAATATGATTTAAAAATTTTTGTTTGTCAATTTACATTATAGGTGGCTTTGAAATTAAAATTTATATTTCAAAATAATTTGGTAAATATTAATTTTGAAGAAAAATGTTTTAAATAAAAGTTATAGATATTCATTAGATATATACAACTTTTATATATAAAATGAATTTTGTATCATTGGCCACAGGAATTTACATGTTAAAATTTGTACCTTATTGTAACGACCGATTTCAGACCGAAGAACGGATCGAAAATCTAGAAATTCTAGATTTCGAATTTGCGAGAATCTGCACCACTTTATAAGAAACATCGGACCGAAGAGGGAGTTAGTCAGCCGGACAGACGCATAGAGTTAGCCGAAGTGAGGTCGGAACGCTACCAGCCTTATAAATATTCACAGCGTCGTGTTTATTATAAATAGT
>JAUIMW010002054.1:0-11293 GCA_033557785.1 Enochrus cinctus | reverse complement strand
GAAAAAATGGTTCAAGCTTTTCCAACAATGAAAAAGAAAATTTTTGTTTTATTTGTCAGGTCAGATACTTTTGGAACCACCCTCGCACAGACTCTCTCGTTTATCTTGCTCATAGACCACCTTCAACAATGCAGTAAACTTACGTACCGCACTAGACACAAGTACCATTTGCAGGCAACTTGAAAAACAAAGTTTGAACTAAGAGGTATCTGCGGCGGTTTAAAATTTGATCGTTTTTAAAACAACTGCAACAATAATCAACATCTCTCTGAAAATGAGCCAGAAACCATTTCCAAAAAAGTAAGAAAAGACGAAGGAAGCAAGAACAAAATAATGAAGTATGTCCAACTTGTCGATCGAAGCTTTTTACACAATCGTAAGCTTTCTGTCTATATAAGGATCTTGTCTAAAGTACCTTTGGTGCATAAATAGTAAGTGCTTAATGAAAAACCGTGCCATATCAGATAAATATTGTTGTAATAACAATACACATTATGATTTCACGAAAAATTTTATCTACGAGATGCTAACATAAACCTAGATATTACTACCAACAAATTCAGGTCGATATATTGATTTTTCTAGACTGTTTTCCAGCATGAAATGACGCACTCAATACAAAAAAAATACAGCTGAGAATAGACCTCATTATTATACGTATAACATAAATATTTTATTGTGTTGTTCCTTTTGAGTTTCCTCTTTTATATATTAGCTTCTTTATATACGGGATCGTAGCCCATAATTGCACTTAAGCATCAAGCAAAAACTCAGATCGTATTGTGTGTTCTTTCGCTCAAAATATCATTATCTATCTCTTCAGTGCATGTTGTGGTAAATGAGCAAAAAAAAATAACAACGTTACAACCTTTTCCACTTTTACACCCTAATGACACGCGAAGTTCTCCCCTAACGTCGTCTAAATTAAATGGATTGCAGTGCAAATTAAATACAGGTAAACTTCATTATCAATTTAATAGGTAAAGTATTACGTAAACATAAACTGGGGTAGAGATTCGACCACCTGTTCTGTTTATTTTTCGCGAACTTTTGTAATCTAAAAATATCACTGCACCATCGATCCGTCGGGAGTGTTATTCCTTCTAAAAATAAAATAGAAGGGTAGCTTGGGCAATGCGTCTAAGAATCAAGTTATGTCTCTAGAGGCGAATGGGAGGTGGCCTCCACTACTTTATTGGATCAAACGAAATGTCCACCTTGCGAATAGCTGGCTGTATTAGTCTCTACCATCTCATACATAATACAACATCCATTGAACGTACTTCAATTTTCTGAAGTATTCAAGTTGGTTGTGTATTTATGAAAAAATGTATAAAGCGTACTTACCTACGTTTCCATCGGGAAAAACGCCAGGAGGGCCGAAGGCGGCCACAAAGAACAATAGGACAAGTTTCAGGCTGGTGCCGGGCCACTGCATGGCCTGAAACAAAAAGGAACACCATTAGCAAAATAATTGAGCCTGAAACGCGATATTTACATTTTCGGGCTTCTTCAGACAAATATCGTATTTATTAAAGTTAGGTACTTTTAATTACGTAAGAGGCTGAAGCTATTAATAATGTAGTATCGATTTCCAAAACAACTTTTCGTGAGGGTTTCCTCGCAAATAATATTAGGTGAACTCTGAGAACCAGGGAAATTACTTAAAATCTTTTGGAGGAGTTAAGAAGACACCAAAATTTCATTAGAATGTATAACTTCAACTCTTTAAAATATGGTTATCCATAAATAATAGGCAATGACGAAATACTGGCCGATATTGAAATATAAATGAGGAGCCACGTGGAATTTTTCAAGTTCAGACTGACAGTTATTACTTCTTTGGTAATTGATGTCAACAGTATCGATTTTCCGTCGCCCTCACAAAGCACAAAAGATACTTCAAACGGCTGGATTGCGCCAGGAATTTTAGAATCGTAAATATTGCTGCCAATTCTACATAGGTGCATTTGGGTGAAATTGAGGAAATTAGGAAAAGGGGATTTATTGAGCAGTCGTATTGAACTCTGAAGCAATTTTGTATCTACTGCACGTGTTTGCAGTGAGTTTGCTTTTGGTCAATAGCTCTTGAACCATAGACTTATGAGGATCAACAGTAATTGCTTTTATAATGAATATTTTTAATAGTTCGAAGTAAATGTATGCCTAGGCAAGTAAAAACGTTTACGTAAGGAGTTGTTTACCTTCCGTATCAGAACCCCATGCAGGATGCGGCCAAATATTTGTATGTAATCACTGGTCAGGGAAATTTGAATTCAAACAGCTTGCTATCAAAACAGAATACATATTACTGCTCAAAATATAAAATAAATGTTCCAAAAGCGCTTTATGTGGGTTGTGCAACATGCGGAGTGTCGCCCACGCCTGATTTTATCGGAACTCTAGGCAGGCGAAGCGTAGGAGTCTCCGGACAAAGGGTGTACATTTTGCTGCACAAGTGTGCTTAAGCAGGTTTTACTTCAATTGGAAGCAGATTACTGCTAATAACTTGAAGCCTTTATTAAAATTTATAGTTTAATCTATATTTAGCTCTTTAACGAAATATCCGGGAGCGGAAAACCTTTATAGGTCCCGAAGGTCTGGTGTATGTAATTGATCGAGGGACTTCTTAGGTACACTTTGAAAAGTAAACTAGATGATGTTGTTGCAGGTAAAGTTGAACACGTGATTTGCTACCATAGCAGCCTAAAGCATCAATTGGGTTACGTGGTTTGTACCTTCTCATTGGACTCCGAAGATGTTCACAAGAAAACAGTGGATCACCTCTTAAATAACTTCGCTGTTCATTTTTGGAGACCATCGGGTCTTCCAGTAGTAGAATATTGAGTGGCTGGGCTCATTGGGAGTATCACCACGGTATTCTGTTTCAGTGTTGACTACAATTGTTTCGTCTGTTTTTAACACACAAAAACACACTTGAACGTACAATAACTAATGAAATGTAACTGTTATGTTAATATTTAAAACAAAACAGAAATAATCGCCGTTCGCGATAAATTACCACATAATTAAAACTCCGACCGCAAAGTTTCATAGCATCATTTAAAACAAAAACAAACCCAATTGCTGGTCTATAGGATTGTAAGCTAGGAAGTAACTTGGCGAGATTTGATAGCAAAATACAGGAAATAATATAAAGAAATAGTTCAAGATCAAACCCATGAATTTTATTTTTTAATTACAATAGAGATTGTGTTCTTAATAATAAAATTTATGTAAAATGTGCTAGTACCATCGAGCAATTACTATCTAGCCATTAATGGATTAAAGGATGCATACTTGTTAGAATAATATTATTTTATCGATAACATTATTCTTCCCAAGACTAACATTATCGTATAAAATATTACTTTTGCTAAGAATTTAAAATCAGATAACGCCTGCCATGTGGGAAACTACACGCCGATCTCTTTATTGTCTTTTTTTAAATTCTGGAATGTACTGTTCATGTGTCATTCTATCTTCAAAGTATGATCTACGTTTGCTTTTTATGATCGTCTAATTCAAATTTTTAAATCCTTCTTAAATTATAGAGATTTATATATAAGTACAAACTTCTGAAAGATATCGAAGCATTACAAGCATTACAAGACAAGCATAAAGATTTGTTTGATTAGGAATTGTTGTTTTCAAATGCTTTATTTGTCGAACTGTATGTAACATAACAATTTATTGAAAATTAATAGATCTACAGCGTAAGGCTCTTTATAATTTATTAAATTTCTCCAAAGAAGGGTTTTTCTACTAGTTATATTTAACAGCGAGTTTTTATTGCTAAAAATATATTTATTGTGAATGTAGGGAGTCTCATGAAGTTCTCTGATTCATGAGCTTTTTGGTGATACCAAATGAGCTACATGATATTCCATAACAATGACGAAAACTTTAAAGGGATCATAAACTTTAAAATTTCCTGAAAAAATGAACCAAGTTCTCTTTTGATGTGTTGGCACTCACACAATTGATTTCATCCATTCTATTTTCTACATAAAATTTACTGTTATATATCTCGTTATTATTTGGTGAATACATAATCCAAAACGCAATGATTTATACATTTACGTATAAATATTACTGCAGTGTTTCATTGGCTAACCAAAGGATCTTAAAGTAAATAAAAAGCTAATTCCAAAAGAGGTTAAAATTTAAAAACTGGAGATCAAAAGAAAATTGTAAGATAAAAGTGAAGTTATCACCATAAATTTAGGAGTAGATTGTCATGACAAATACTATTACTAATAATAGTCATAGTCATATTCATAGCAGGTCATTACAAATTGTTATAAATATTATAAATATGTAGATAAGTTAGATAATTTAAGAACAGATATTTTGTAATAAATATTAAAGAAAACATATTCAACACAAACATCATCAAGCTAGCAATCTCTAGCAACATCGATCTTAGCTCCCCTCTCAACGCCCTCGCCAGGTCCCCAAAATCCGCTGGCCGGCGATTATGTAGTTCTGGCCCCTTACTTTGAGTGGAAACCAGTCTGTGTCAGGGGGTTCTCAGGTCGTCTGAGCCTTTGGTGTCGTAGTTGTGGTATCTGTTGTTCTTCTCCAGTTCTTGTAGGTAAGTATGTGTGTATGTTACTACGCTCAGTATATAAATTGCTGGGATGTTAAGTATACTCTCTTTTTCTTCAAGGCATCTCCTACAGCTTTCATCCTGTTTCATTCCTTATAGCGTTCTAAGTCTTTCTTTTGTAGGATGAAGACTCTTTTAGCATGATTAGATGCACCCCAAAGTCATACTCCATAGGTGGTCCGGTTGTGGAAATTAGCGTTGTAGGTAAGTTTTGCTGCTTCCTTTATGCTTTTACACAGCATCTCCACATGGGGCCTCCAGCTCAGTTCGCTGTCCAACTGCAGTCCAAGTAGTCTGGTTGTTTGAAGGGGGATAATCTGTTGGGTATTGGAAGGAATTATTTGTGTTTTATCTGGATTGATTTTCATTTTGTTGCAGCTATACCAACGTGTTATATTTTCCATCACTATCTTTGTTTTCCGGTTCACATCTTCCTTAGAGAGTTCCGTCACTAGAAAACCGACAATCGTCGGCGTACATGTATGAAGAGTACTGGAGTCAGTATCGAAGGCCTTGCTTAAGTCACAGGCCAAAAGTTGCACATTTTCTTTCCTGTTCAACCCACCGATTACTTCATCCACCACCAGCCGGAGGCCTGACACTGTCGATCTCTAGTGTCAGTAACTATGTTGGCTATTGGTTAAGATATCCTTTGCTTTCAGACAATCCACCAGACTCATGGTCGAGTCAAGTAGCTGTTCGAGGACTGGCAAGAGAGATATTCTTATGAATTGACGGGACAACAGCAGACGTTAGTTCTGGTGGGAAGCATTTATTAAAGATCATTGTTAATGGCTCTGCTATGATGTCTAAAATTGCTTTCAACAGGTTGTTGATGCCATACTTATCTTGTGAGGCTTTGGCGATCATGTTTTTAATTAATTTTTGTGTGTCATGAAGAATGAAGTAGAACTGCTTTCAATCTATAGCTAAGCATCTCCATCATCCTTGATGCTATCAAATTGCCTCTTTCCTATTATGGTAAAGTAAACATTTAAATCTTCCACTGTTATATCGTTGATAGTGTGTAAGCTGGTTTCTTTCGATGTAGTCGTTTGTGCTTTGATTACTTTCCAGATTTCTCTTTATGGGTTGGAAGCTGTTTTTATCTTTTGAGCATTTTGTTGACGTATCACGTCATTCGTCTTTCGCAAGTAGTCTTTCCATTTTAGAGAGTATTAATGTCTTCTTCCCTCGGGACTTGCCTAATTGTGACCAATCTCCTTCTCATTTCTACAATAGGATGTTATATTATTATAGGAGAGAATTTTTGCTCCTTTGATGAAGCTATCAGTTATATCTGCAACAGATTTTCTTTATTTCTCAATGATTGAACATTTAGGTTTAATAAAGAGAGGCTCTTAGAATTCTTGGCCATTTTCCTGATACCTCTTGTGTCAGTTTCAATATATCGTAGAAATTCTAGCCTGTTTGATGCATATTTATCTATTCAATATTATTTTTGGTATCTTTTCAGACGAGAAAGCAGAGCTATGTCCACTTAGAGTTGAAATATACTAATTTAGTCTTTCCGATAGTATTCAAGAATCTCCCGTCGAAAATGATACAGTCTCTACTGAAACGAGTGGCCAGGGGAAGCACATTAGCATGCCTGTATTGTTCCAGTTGTCTGTAGATAATGTTGTTATACTCATCAATTGTATGATTTTCCGATTGGATATCAAAGCGCAGAGGAACTGTTGCATTTATGATGTTTGTGTGCTGTGTATTTACGAGTAGTCTCTCTCTTGTGCAAGTTTTACTGTCATTTGAGCCCACTAACACTACCAAATAGTCTAACTTCGACTTCTTTCAGAGAACTTGATCATCTTGTCAGCTAGATCTGGCTGGTTGCCTACAACGTTTAACAAAGAAAAAACCGAACTCACTTTTCAAAAGCGACCGAAATTTGTTTAAACACGTGCAGCACGTGAACTACAGACGTCAATCTTGCATAAAGTGCGCTGATCATAGACCGCCAGTATTTGATTACATAGTACTGACGCATTTATATAGAAGTGGCCTGGTAATCGAAACTGAATTTAATTTAATATAAATTAGAGGTGTCCATACTTCAAGGAAGCATTTCTTGGTCTTTCTACAATTCATCAAGGCGCAGATAATATTAGTGGTGCTGCGGCAAGATAGACATTTTATAAGAGCAATTTTCTCTCAGCTATAAATTTAAAATAATTTAATGATCCGAGATTCAAAGCTGACCCGCGCTAGTTTATTTTCACATCGTAAATGAAGAGCAATTGCAAAGCTTTACAGCATTAGTTTATGACTGGTATTAAAGTAGTTATGTTAAGATGGCACCAAACTGGGAGTTGTTACATGAATTGATGCTGCAAAACTTGGATACGTCTAGGTCTTCACCAGAACCACAAATTATATCATAAGGACCCCCAAATTTGTTTTCTAGAATAATGGAGGCTGAAAATTACAAACTAAAATGGATTTCTATATATGGGAATTAATTGACAGCATTAATAACCTATTGGACTATCGCGCCGATACATTTCAATTTCAATCAGGATTTTAGTTGATATAAAAGCGCCTACGCGAACGCACATTCTGTATCGAATCAACTCCATAAATACAACCAAATCATATTAAACATTGAACAATATTCTATAAACATTCCTCTTATTGTAGTGTCTCTTTTTAATCGGCTGTTAAAAAATTTATTTTCTGCTCTTTGCCAAATTTAATTTAAGTATAATTCCGAAGCATGTTCAATAGGTCATCCAAAGGAATAACAAAACTTTTTCAGATAATACAGCACGTAATATGCTCATGCAATGGTGCTCTATTTTGTTTACTATTGGGATCTTTTGGAAAAAGCAAACAGACAGTCGTCCTTTTTCTCGGCAGATGAAAGGCATTATTGGCTGTTCCTCCGTTTCATCATCTACTACGTCGGAAAAGTGACCTATTTACAGCGGTAAAACATGTTGTGCACCATATGTTGGTTTAATCAAAATTTAAAGTTTAATGTACCTATCACGCATCTAATTACCCTCAAAAACAACTTGCCGCCCTTAATTAGATATTTTTCGCATTAAATCCAAAATATCTGTACGAGTACCAAAATACAAGCAAAATCAAATCAAATCTTGAATTTATAATATGAGTTTTCCCATCCCCAGGCCATAAAATAACTTGTGGTCTCTTCTGTAGACACACCAAACAGGTGGGTGCTGGAGTTTCGACAGATGAAATCAATGGAAACGAAGAAAAAGCGTCAAACTCACCTGCAAAACTTCTGGCACGTTCAAAGCATCGTCCTTATGAAGGATTCGGTCACAAAATCACACAAGATAGTCAAACAAATTGGGTAAAACTTTGGACAACACCGTCGAAGGTGACTCGATATCCCCAGCTGTTGTGGTAACCTGATAATTTTGAGATTTTTGGGCGCAGACGCTCCGAACTCGACGTTGCGAAGGCGTCGTACGTAGGCAGAAAATCGATTGTTGTAAGGCGTCTTTTGGTTGGTTGTTGGTGAACAGGACGCCAGCCGTCCATTCAAGGTTTGTCCTGAATATCCACGCAGACCTTTCTACGTCATAGAAACGGCTTTATTGCCGATTGTCTACTTAACACGATCATTCTTTTTTATTTATTTTTTTCTTTTTCAAGAATCACGTCCCTTGCGGTTTTCTACATGCTTGCAGCGATACTGCACTACAAAAATATCGTTAACACTGCCGAACATATTGTAATGGTTTCGCGATAAGCCATGAAGAGGTTTCTTATCAGTCCTGTGTAGCGGTTATCCCTCTCTTTCAAACAGCCAGACTGATTTACATGCAAACGCGAAAGAATAAACTATTTTGCGTAAATATATTCGTGCACTTGAGGAAATCTGTCATTATACTGAAGGTTTGTGGAGAAAATCTATTCCTCATTATTATTGCATAAATTACAATATTTATAAATTACATTAATAGATGCGATAACACTTGAGCGAAATATTTGATTAATGAATAAATAGGTAATATAGTTTATCAATTTTACGTAGGCGAGTATGGTGGCTGCAGTTATTAATATTTTATTACACTTTTATTTTCCAATAAAACAGTACATTAAAGGTGTTCCCATTTGCTATTTAGATTACGCAAAGGCTTTCGATTGCGTACCCTATGATATGCATTTTGAACAGTTAAAAAATACCCTTATGTAACACCTATACATTATTATAATTAATAAGAAATAATATCTAATCTCTACATATATATTATATATAATATTATACCACTTCATCATGATTATGCAACCAATAAATACATTTATCTGACAATGTAGTTTTACATGATAAAGTGATAATAACAGTTTTATTGAAGTCATTCAGCATATGTATTCATATCAATTTAAATTGCCACTTCCCTGGTTTTGATTAGCTGCAGAAAGCAACATCAAAAGGGTTGCTCAAGTGAAACGACATAGCGAATTTTAATTTCCAAGTAATACAGACTCGTAACCAAGACGAGATATCTATAAAACGAGTTTATTTCCTTCGCTATGTTTTTATTTCATTTTATTATCGTATAGAAAAAGGTATTTTCTTGTATACGGTTTGTTTTTTGTTTTCTTTTCAACTAGATGGAGTAAGCGATTTTTAAATTGAATTACATATTCGAACGTGATGGCACTTTATAATATTTTAATTTTCCTACGGGCATACGCCCATGAAAATCTAATAATGTTATTTCATTTTCTTTGCCGAACTACAAAATTTCAAATTTATACATAAGAAAATCAATAAAGATAGTGCCTTCTTCATTTTATGTAAAATAAAATTTATACGTAATATAAGCTTACCAGTTTTGAATTTCCCGCGGTGTCGTCTGTAGCTGCGTCATCACTATGCTCTAATATTCAAACCCGTTGTCAAAACGTCTATTTAGCGATTTTTGATTGTTTCACCGTCGCGCACTACTTGTTATATACCAAAATTTAGCTTAATAAAAGATATTTGCGATTTTTTTGAAATTGCTGCAGTTTCGGGGATTTTTACAGATATTTTGAGTGTTTTACGGCCGAAAAAAATCAACGCGTTTGACATTTGAATTATTCTACCGTTGCTGTTTCTTCTACTAAGAAATACTTTAATGTCACTAATTGGGCGAAATGAACCCCTACACCCAGTATCCAGTTACATTTATGCTAGTCTCTTGTGTTCCAAAATAAATTTTTTAAAAACAAATAAATGTTTTCGTATGCTTGTGAACTTAGTATTGTATTAATAATATTATGTAAAGTATAATTTTTATGTTGTATTTACTTTATTTTTTAGAGATTCCAATGATGTCAATTGATTTTACATTGAATCTTATATACTTTGTGCACCTAAAGAAGAATTGTTAAGAAGGTTTAAGGGAAATTTTATTTTCCAACCCTAAGGAAATTTTAATGAAGTTACACAATCTGTTTTAGAAGAAGACCAAAAACACATTATGAGGAACATTATACATAAGAGAGGAGTATTATCATTTAGAGAATCAATTAAACGTCTTGGATTTATTATTCATCTTTGTGTGCTTATCCGTTTCGAATGTTGGCGACAAGAATGAATTCTGATTTTGCTGATTGCTATTCTAAAAAATTCTCGTGTTGACCAAGAAAACCAAGTTCTGAGGTTCTTCAACCAGGAGATTCTGCACCTTCCAGGTCTTCTTCTGCAAAAACCTTTCCCTGGAGTATTAGCTAGAGCAGACCATATCTTTCTTGGTTCCTCATAATGTGGCCGAAGTTTTCTAACTTTCGTTTTTTAATTATATTGACCACCTCTGCCTCTTTCTGGAGCATTTCTAGGACTGACTTGTTGGAAACATGATCAACCCAAAAAATTTTAAGAATTCGCCTGTACTGCCATATTTCAAAGGCTTCAAGTTTCTTTGTGAATACTTCCGTTAAGGTCCAAGACTCGACACTATAAAGAGGATGGGCCAGACATAACATTTAAAGAATCTTAGTTTGGTGGGTAAATTAAGGTTTATATTCTTAAAAAGATCTCCTATTCTACTGAAAGTGGCCCTTGCCTTTTCTATGCGGCATTTTATTTCGCTAGTGATCCCATTGCCCATTTAATCAATTTAATAACCCAAAGATACACTTACATCAATGACCCCACCAGGTCTACAGACGTTAGCAGTACTTGTATAGATAACATTTTCATGAAGGCACAAAATAATGTATATAAGAATATCGTTCCAGTAATTATAGAATCTCATGTGACAGACCACTTTCCCGTATGTTTATATGTAAATTTTCAAAAATATAGAAATGATAAAGAATACACATCTTTCATAAATTGTCATATAAATTATCCTAAACTGCATTGAGTAATGAAAATTGGGAATATTTATACAAACAAACAAACTCAGATGTTGCAGCAAATACCTTTATAGATACATTTAAAAAACATAACCAGTATTCAACTAGTAGTAGAATAGTTAATATCAAGAAAGAAAAAAACTAAAATCTTGCATAATCTATGAACTAATAAATAGTATTAGAAAAAGAGATCAAATGAAGAGAGACCTTAAGGGCAATCACGAGAACTCTGACTTGCTGAAGTATAAAACCTACCGTAACAGTTTGAACAAAAAAATAAAGTCAATTAAATATAAATACTACAAAAGTAAGCTATTGGAAAACATTAAAAGTAACAAC
>JAUIMW010002053.1:0-11293 GCA_033557785.1 Enochrus cinctus | reverse complement strand
GCCAACAAAGAAAATATATGGTATAGGCTTCTGCAAGTAGTCTGTGAATAGGAGTAGGTCGCATAGCTTCCAGGCCACATCATTGAAGGATGTGCATCCCACACATGACCCAATATCTTCATTGAGTTTAAGCTGAGTTTACATTTGTCAGTTATAAAATTAACATGAGATTCCCATGATAGCTTAGAATCCAAGATCATTCCATAAAATTTAATCTCCATTACAATATCAAACTGCGAACCTGTAAGCTGTATTGGTTCTGATAGTACGTTACTGTCTGGAGTAAACATAACTATTTTAGATCTGATGATTGTTAGTATTGAGCCAATCCTGGGGAAACTCAAAACCCTATCGTATGCACCACTAAAATCCAAAAACAAAGCATAAGTACTTTTACCACCACAAAATCCATTAACCATATCACCTACAAACATTGTTAAATTGTCAAGTGCTGAGCGACTGTTACGGAATCCAGCCTGTTAACATAGAATTAGTTGGTAATGGCACTCCTCTAAATGATTTTTTACTATTCTTTCTAAGGTTTTATAGACACACAAAGAAAGAGCTATTGGTCGATATGAAGAAGCCAATTCAGGAAAATTGTTACTTTTAAAATAGGCACAATAATTTGTGTATTCCATTCAGATATTCATTCTAAACCAGTCCAAATCTGGGGATTTGGATTTAGTAGTGGTGAAGATACACCGATATATGATAGATATATCATAGAGATTTGTAACGTTTACTTTATTGTATATTTTTCTGTACATGATTTTTGAATAAATATTATTATTATATTATTATGTTTTGTGTGCCTATATAACATGTAGAGATATGGCAATGATAAATATTTTGAATAATATTTAAATAATCGTTTGATCCACAAAATAACAGATATTTGCAGAGACTTTTTTATAACTGTTCTAAAATAACACGTCTAGAATTTAGTATCATCTTTAATCACTGCTTAAGGAACATGAAGGTGAACTTTATATTGGGATACATAATCAGAAAAAAATTTATTAGTAAGAAATAAGTCATACATGCAGGCATTTTATGTACATAATCAATCCAAAAGGAAAAATATCTTTGTCTTAATTGTTTACTAAACAAATAAAATGATACAATTTGTATAAGTAATGTTCAGTTAATACTGTTTCAGGAGATTACATCAAATATTCAATGGTAAAAAGCTGGATAGGAATTTCAAATTGCCAAATTTAGCACACCGTAATTTTCAATATTCAACACAAGCAAAACCAGAAAAAGGTATGTTAATTGTTAAAGAGTTTTTGTTTTCTGAAATAGAGATTATTTAGTTAGAGGTTATCAAATCACATGAGTAACAACTCTTCCTACATGATTCACATTGTCAGCAAAATTATGAATTCAATTGGTCAGCTGTTAACTGTTTAATTTTAAATTAGAGCATCCCAGACAAGTAATCATTTAATTTATTAGCTTTGTTTAGATTGTATTTTTACTGATATATGGGTTCTAATGGAATATTATTATTGGTAGGATGGATTTTATGGAAAGGAGTTGTTACAAAGTTTATTCCTTTGGGAATATGTTTAGTTGCTGTAATGCAATGGAGAGCTTTCAGAAGATCCACCAATGAACAAACAGCTAAACAATGGGAAATTTACTGTTATTGTGCACTACCTTTGCGTTCTTTAAGTAGAATGTGGGGGTGGATAGCAGGTAAGTTAATATTAAATAATGTAATCCTATTTGATGTTTGTGTCATTTTCTTAAAATTGTTTAACCTATATCTTTGTTTTTATTTTTCAGATAAACAATTGCCTGAAACTGTTCGACCTTTCGTTTACAAATTATATGCAGATACATTTAACGTTAATCTAAATGAAGCACTGTATGAAGATTTAAAACAATACCCTAGTTTAGCAGACTTTTTTGCAAGGTAACTTGAACGGTTAAAAATTACATTGTTAAATTTGTTTTAATTTTTAGAGCACTTAAAGAGGGTGTGAGGCAAGTCGATCATACATCATGTGTAGTATCACCTTGTGATGGAACAGTTCTCCACTTTGGAAAAGTAAATTCTCAAAAAATCGAACAGGTAATTAATTTTGTTTTTTAACACAAAGATGTTAGTGGAACTGGAAACAATAAATTGGAATTATATTGCTATGTATGCCAATTATGCAGGAGAATCATTGAAGACATATTTAAGATTTTTAAGAGAAAAAAAAAATTACTAGTCTAAATTATTTTTAGGTAAAAGGAGTAACATATACGCTTGAAAATTTCTTAGGAGAAAATACCTGGAGCAAATGTGATAGCAAGAATCCTGATTACTGTAAATCATTAATTCAACAAGCAGATAAACAAAATACATTGTATCAATGTATAATATATTTAGCACCTGGGGATTACCATAGGTATGGTTTTAATAGTTCATTTATATAAATATTTATACATAAATGTGCAGCAACTATGTTTTAAAAGTGTACAAATCACTATTTTTGTTTGATGCTTTGGATTTTTTTTTTTTTTCATTATTAGTTTTTAAATTTTATTTATCCTATATTATTTTTAGATTTCATTCTCCTGTTGAATGGAAGCCTCTACATCGAAGACATTTCCCAGGTGAACTTCTTTCAGTGAACCCAAAAATTGCGAGTTGGTTACCTGGATTATTTTGTTTAAATGAAAGAGCTGTCTATTTAGGACAGTGGGAGCATGGTTTTTTCTCCTTTACAGCAGTAGGTAAGATATGTTTGACGTAATAATGTCAAGTGATTCTGAAAAAAAATTTCGTAGGTGCAACTAATGTTGGTAGTGTCAGAGTTTATTTCGATAAAGCACTTCAAACGAACAAACCAAAAACGATAAATATCTGCAAGGACAAATTCCTAGGGAGCAATATCTTTCTAAAAAAAGGAGATCCTCTAGGGGAATTCAGGATGGGATCTACGATTGTTTTAATTTTTGAAGCACCTGAAAGTTTTAATTTTTCAATTTTCCCTGGACAACAAGTCAAAATGGGACAAGGGATCGGGTGTATAGGTAAAGCAACTTTCGTCAATCAAATAGAGAATTCAACTAAAAACAATTTAGTTAATGCTAGTTAATGTTTCTTTGACTAAATAGAAATGAATTTGTAATTGTTATTTAAGTTATCTGAGAAAATTGTTGCCATGATTTGGTAACAATCTTTATAACAAGTTCAGTAACTTTTCTGATGAATTGTTATGTTGTGAAATTATAATTATATACTTTTATATAATAGTTTAATAAGTTATAACATATACATTGTCTTTTAATGAAAAATAAAAAGTATGAAATAACTTTTATCACTAATTTTGCTTAGTGATCATCGGCGTTATGCAATCTTTCCCTTTCAATCACTTTGAACATTCCTGGTTTATCCTTTCTCGTCAAAAGATGTAAATATTTTATTCACTTTGTCTAGCATTGCGGTCACTGTTGATCTTTTACTTTGAAAACTGTGTTGATTTTCGCTGATAAGGTTTTTGTATCTTCATATGATGTGAAGTGTTGCTCGGGCCATGGATCGAAACAAGTAGAAATCAGAAGGAGCAATGTCTGGTGAATACTGCGGATGGCGTAATTATGGAACCTATTTTCTTCATTTTTTATAATTACATTAACAACGTTCATTAATTATAAATCGGATGCTTTGAAATAGTGGATAAAAAAATCAACAGATACAAAAACTACTCTATAATGAACTGAAGCTGGAATGACCAGAGAATATTTTTAAAGTTTTAAAAATGCTGTTATATTCTACAAGCAGTAATTTCACAGGCAAAAAAGAATCATTTCACAAAACAAATTAAAAATTCAAACAATATCGAATATAATTAAATATACTACTGAAAAAAAGTATAGTCTGCTCAATGACTTAAGTCAATGTGGTGAAATGGAGATCTTCAATAAGTATGCTAAAATAATGCTGAATAATAAATTGAATACTGGTATATATGGGATAAATAAGATATTTCTTAGATATAATATAATTAGAACTGTTGAATTACAGGCTTGCTGAACTTTTCTCAAATATGGCTACACGTTCTTCTATCATTTATTTAAATTTAAAATGTTAACGGAAAGATAAAATGCATATATGAAGGATAAAAGTACTGACAGGGCTAAATGATAACCATAGTAAATACAAGCCTTTAAATAGACGATCATTCAGCAGGAATGAAACGACACCCTCATGAAAAATTTTAATTGGAATTGAGGCACGTTTTGGTGAAAAAGCCTTTTACTTTATGATATAATTTTTTAGTTACAGGTTAATGACGATTTAATTAAATCCCTACCTATTTCCCAGTGAATTAAAGTGTTATTGAAATAAAATTCATCATTTAATAATAATAGAAAAAAATATATTATCATAACAAAATGAAAATACTACAACTCTAAAATTACTTAAAAATAATTTGTACATTATTTGTTATATACATTATTAAGGCACTATATTTAAAATACAATAAGATTGGCACCAATTATGGCACCCATATACATAAAAAAATATATATATATGTGATTTATACATAAAAACTATCTAAACACTAACAATCTATTTATTTTTGTACAATTGCCATTAGTTTTTTGTTTAAAATATTGCAGATAAGTTCTGTTCTTGTAAAAAAAATTTTAATCAAAGATTAACGATTTTGATCTACTAACTTCTGTAGTTAATCTAGAATTTTTCTTAACCTTAACTTTGACCATTCCAGGATTAGCCATCTCAAACCTATAAAAAAAAATTTTTGTTAATTTTTGTTAACATTTACCATAAAATCTATATAACTTACTCTAAATTTCGATTAGTCAATCTTTGTGTAACGGCAGGTCTAATTTTGCTTTTACCATTTTTGCTTCGTTTACCCCTCCCAGTAACAAAATTTAAATATGTATAATTCCTATTAGTTGTCTGCAAAGAAGAGATCTGTTCGTCAAGTAGTAAGTCCATCGAAGTAACTGCCTCTTTTACTGTTAGATTATGTAAATCCAAAGTATCTATTCCGTTTACGGTTTTTTTTGTTTCTTTTATGAAACATAAAGCAGCAGCATGGCTAGCGTATTCAAATTTCTTTTTTTGTTCTTCATTTAACATCACATAAAATTGTGCCACGGCTGGCATGCCTCGATTTATAAATTTCTGAATTTTGCTTTGAAGAGAATAACGTAATTGAATTAATTTGGTCGCATCAGCCCGGTACTCCTCTCCACGTTTCATTACTTCATCAGGACATATCTGAAAGTAAGATAAAATATAAGAATGATTTTATGAACTTTTTTGTTGTTATTAATTTAATTTTCCATTTAATATAGCATTTAAAAATATCATATGTAATAGTATATTTAAGTAGAACGTGTTTAAAAATATAATAATATGAAATCAGTTATATTACCTTAGAAGAATATTCTTTGTCCATTTTCATTTCCTGTAGAGTATCTGTCGAAATTGGTGGCTCCCTTATACGTGATAAGTCTATGGACTCATGTATATGCTTAAGACCAAATGTTTCAATGATGTTATCAGCCGTAGATTCATAAGAGTTATTATGAGCACTTAAATAGCTATCCAAAGTTGTCTTATTAACTTGTGGAAAACACTCATACAGTTTCTTTTTTTTTAACATCGTTGCAAGATCATCAGGGTCAATCATGCGTTTTGTTTCCAAATATTTCTGACGTGCTTCTTCTTGCATTATTTTACGTAAGTTATCCTCTCCAGAGCCAGATGTGGAAGCAACTGGTTCTTCCATTGAAACCGATTCATCCGATGATAGATTTGGCAAAGATTCTTTAGACGATGACTTTATGAGACAGCCAATCTCTTCCAACTGTAATTTAGCAGCAAGATCTTTATCTTCTTGCACTAATTTTTTATTATTATCAGCTAATTGCTCTACAACAGAAGCTACATAATAGTCAAACACTGCTTTTGCTAATTTTTTAGGTACTTTAATAACAGATTTGAGACCCAATGAAGTATCACTATGACCAAAGGAATGCATTAATTGTGCAACACATGCCTCTCCAATATTTAACTCCATAATCTCATCATCTGAATAACTTTCAGATGAATCACTGTCAGATTCTGATGATTGTATATTAACTTGGTTATCACATTTTGACGTACTTGCTTCATCGCAACTTTTCATTTGTTCATCATTCTGCATTGAGATATCCTTTGTTGTTAATACATTATTTAAAATATTTTCTGGATTATTTTGTTGATTTAAATTTTGCCTTCTTTTTTTAATGCTTAAAATTTTATCAGAATAACAACTTTCATCTATTACAATTTTAGATTCGATGATTTTTTTTAATTCTTTCTTTTCTTCGCTGTCTGAAAACTCTATTAAATCGTCTTCCTTTTGTAAATTTTGTTCCACTCTATTTGTATTTTGCACAGGATTACTCAAATAGAACATCTCTTCACACTCGGACTGACTATCGCTTGATTCTTTCTCGGGAATGGGTAATATCATCATTTTATCTTCGGAAAGTAACTCGGCAGCCCAATCTACATCATATTTACACTTTTCCAAAATGTCTTTTAAAATAGAAGCAGGGACATTTGGATAAATATAACTCAGTGTATTAATAGTTTCTTCTTTCTTAGTATTGAATTCCAATGGATCATCAGTCATACAACTTTTATCAAATTTTGTAGTTCCAACTGATTCTTTATGCATTTTTATTTCACCAGGAATAAACTCTTTAGCTATAATTATTTTATAATTTGTATTTTCAATATTAATAACTTCAGTTTGAGAGCACATATCCTTTATTTCTCTTTTTTCTTTTTGATAAGTCGTCTGTGGAATATGAATTTCATTTGTGTTTGGCTCTCCCCAGGAAATACAGCTATTTTCATTTAAACCCCAATTTTTTAAATTCAGTTTTGGCACTGCGCCATAATTCTTTTCTGAGTCTTTTAACTTGGTGTCAGTATTGCTCTGGTCATCCCAAAAGTTTTTCTCATCAGATTGCCACAAATTTGTGTTATTCAAACCTGAATTTATGCTGTGGCCAATTATTCTTTTAAATTCATCAATATTTGTTTGATCATGATTATTATCCATAGGGTCTACAAGTGGAGTATATGATGGAAAATAATTTGTACATGTCATAGGTTGTGAATAATTTTCGCAATTCTTATTTTCTGGAGATGATTGTCTGCTTTTTGAATGAAATTGTATCAGATCAAAATTTTTAGATTCTTTAATGTTGGACGACGATTCAACCAAATCTGATTGAATTTCTTCAACGGTGGGGTTAAAAATTACCAAACCATTAAAGGATGGTTGCAAATGAAAGTTTTGTTCTTTGGAGCTATAGTGAAGTGAAGAAATATTTGTTGAAGCGGAAGTACCATCCACTTTGTAGTAGTTAGTAGTAGCTTCTGCTGATCGGGCAGAAAAAGGTACCTTTCTATTAGAAAATGAATTCAATTTCGGATGACATTTAATGTTATATTTAAACATTAACTTTTCAACCGTAACATTTTTATCATATCGATCAAGCATGTTTTGTATAGTATGCTTGGGAACACTGTGCTTATTGCGTCGATATAATTCTCCTACATTGAATAACCAATGTGTATTTGGTTCTAGGATTTCAATTTCATAACCATAGTTACTTGCTGCAATAGCATAATCTTTCATCTCCCATAACTCTGTGTTTGTGTTGTCTATTATTACAGGTGAAACACCATTAAGCATTGCAAGACCAGCTCGCTTTTTATTCCATGCATGTGCTTCTTGTAATTTGCTCCCATCGAAATTATACTGTTCCCCCTTTACAAAAAAATCATCTGTACTTAACACATGTTTATGATATAGTTTGTTATGCATTAAGGAATCAATTATATGTCTTGCTAAATGTGATTTACCGCTTCCTGGTAATCCCCTTAGAATTATCAATATTTTTGTTCCTTGCTGCGCTAGTGCTATGGCTCTGTCGATTTGGATTTCCCTTTGAGATTTTCTTTGTGTTGGTTCTCTTTTAGGTAAAACTGGAGTAGTTTTCTCAGGAGCGCTTCTGGTAAAAAGGCTGCCCCCGGTCTCATTTTTCACATGTGGTGAGTCCGGGACTTCCTCGAATGAAGCATTTAAAATTGGTGAACTATTGGACATGTCCTGAAGGTAATCAAATGTAACATTTACTGAAACAATAATGAAATACATATTAATTTATTAGGGATGTTAAAACTAATTTTCATTAAACTTTTTAAAATGAACTAATTTTTAGATTGGTCTAAATGAATACTTGAAACCATTTGGAATTGTTACAAATGATACTTATAATTTACATATATAATATTTGTTGTTAAGTAAAAATAAACAATCGGTTTACAAATTTCATCGAAGGTTAAATTCCAATAATACAAAAATTCTTTGATAAAAGGTATCTTTAACGAGCATAACTTTTGCAAGTAATATAGAATACATTTGCACCAACTTGTTATGTTAAATTTTGCAAAACTACGCCAAACTATATATTATATAGAAATAACATTTAGTTTCAGAACCACTTGAGAACCAATAGATAAAATGGCATTAGCTAGTTAGACAAGAATACAATCAAGTTAATTCTTGTCTAACTTGTTAATGTTATTTCATTTAGTGTAAATTTGAATTACATAAGGATAAATTTGATTTACAAAAGGTTGAATTTGATTTGGTAGAGGATGAATTTAAATATACTAAGAGAACACTGAGTAAGCAAATACCTATTAGAAGCCATAAAAAATATGTACACAGATGATGATAATAATTGAAAAAGACAAAAAGACGCATATATTTTGCAATGAAGTGCACAGTACTAGAAAACAGATTAGTTGAAAAAAAAAAAGACAAAAATACTATATACAGACCAATAGTTCTGTATGGAAGTAAAAATGGATGAGTAACTGGGACATATTGGGAAGAATGCAAGCAGCTGAAATGAGGTTCCACAAAGGGAAGTGAGAGGTGGTAAGCATTATTACAAGAATGGTATGGGCATATGAAAAGGAAGACAGAAGAAAGACAGGTAAAATAATCTTAAAGGAAAAAAACGAGGGTCTAGAGAAAGAGGCAAGGCCGAGGAAAATATAAGACGAAAATGTACAGGAAATATTGAAAAAAAAAGGAATACCAAGGAAGGCGCAGGAGAAACGTCAAAGAAATCTCGACCCCCAAAAGGATATAAAGAGATTTAGATTTTTTAGGGTGAATTTAAAAGGTAAAACCTGCAATACATATTCATTTTATTTATCACAAAATAAAAAAAAATTTAGTCACACACTTTAGGTGACTTAACCTTTGCGACTGAATTGATACATCCATTTATAAATTATGAATAATATTTCTTGTAAATTATATTTGCTAAGAACATATCGTGCGCTATTTTCTTTTTATTTTGCCAAAAATAATGAAATACTCAGTAGATTCTGCTATACTGATCTTAGATATACTGATGGCTCCTGTTACTTCACTGAAGACACACTCCCCCAACTTACTATTTCTACTAGACTTATTACTCACTGCATCTAAATAACCCATAACTGGCATTTTTGATAAAGTAATATTAAAGCTATTTTTGTTTTAACAATGGTTAAAATAGCTTCTTATGTTGCATAAACAGCACAGCATTAACTAGTTTTGATAACATTTTACTCAGTAAACAAAATTTAAACTATTTAAACATGAACATGCGAAGAAATTTTATTAGATTAATATTAACTTGTAAATATACTAAAAATTTGGCATCGAATGAGACCTGAGGAAGAATCTTATTGTGTCGTCACTGACTGACCACTCAGTTTTTATTTTGTGTCTTATCTTTTAACAGAGCAAATTCAAATTCTTATTAAGCTGACTAATAAGTGGTCCAATACCTCTTCTAGCATGCAGAAAATACCCTCATTCAAGCCATCCATAAATAGAATATACACTCTATTTACTACACAAACATATAGTTGTAAACAACACTGTATGGCAATTTTATAATGAATATTTACCTGAACAATTACTTAGATCACGCATGCTACCAAAATTAACATTTGCAAAATATATTTACGTCAAGAATATATCAATAGAGGTTTATTGTACTTCAAAATGATGGTTACAGTTCTGCAAAACTCAAGTTTATAACAAAATGGGCATTACTTACTTCTTTTATTGGCCAATTTTACAACTAAATCATTTGTTAAAAGTATTTTTGCTCTTAAAGAAACTTGTATAAATTAAACGTAAATTTGTAAATGTTTTAATTTTATTCAATGACACTCCTTTGCAAAAAAGCACATTGCCTTGCGTCTAGAGCAGTGTTTTTCAACGTATTGGTCGTGGCCCCCTGGGGGATCACAAAACCCTTGTGGGGAGGGGGTCGTGAAGCCTCAGTTAAAATATAAAAAGAGCCGTTGCAATTTTGTTTTTTAAATGATATTTATATCCAGTTTAAGCTAAAATTTCTTTATGTATGAATGAAAAGAAACTTCTAATAAAAAAATTTACTTATTTACATAATTGATAGTTATAGGTACTGTAATCTTTCTTGAGAGTGCAGGTCTATAAAATTTTGACTATAGAGTAACTTTTGAACTAAAGTATGTTTAATTTAAAAATATTTCCTGCATCTCTTGGATTTTAGACCTGAAAATATTTTAAAATACCCAAACCAGTCGTTTGATTAAAATAAACTACTGTGGAAGAAAAATTTTTGATTTAATTTATAAAATGTTCTACAAAACATCGGATTTGTTAAATAATCTTTAAGAAAACATTTTAAAAATTTCATTATTACGAGCTAATTTATGATTATAGTTTTGGGCTGGTGTTAGTTCAATAGCCGCAGAAAATAATCTTGTGAATAAAGAAATGATTTTAGGAAGTCGGCCAAAAGCGAAGAGTTATTGTTACTAATCTCTATGAAGTAAAAAAGGAAAAGAATCCTGAAATGACGATTGGTGAGATTCAAGATTTTCGTATTGAAATGGGCATAACAAAATGCATTATCGACAATTCAGTAGACAATTTTGAATTATAACAGAACAGGTTATTTTTTCTTTTTCAAAAAAAAAGGGGAAAAAATTTAGATGATTAAAAAAAAAAGGTATTCGAAAAAAGTGCACGTTTTTTTTTGAAAATAAATTGCTCACCTTGGAAAACGTTTTATCTGCCGTAAATAAAGATGTGGATTTGCCAAACTTTAAAAAACTACGTTTTCAAAAATAATGGTATTATTAGATTTTATTTATATGAACAGAAAAAGAAGAAGCATTTTAATAGAAAAG
>JAUIMW010002052.1:0-11294 GCA_033557785.1 Enochrus cinctus | reverse complement strand
TTTATAAAATTTTCTTTTCTTTGAGCTTCACTCAATACCGACCTCCCCTTGATTTACTTTTCTTTAATAACGATACGTAAGACTGTGCTGCTTCGAACCGTTGTGAATTTATCCAATTTTAAGCTATTCAATTTGGAATCTATCTAAATCTACAAGTTATTGCCAGTCAGATCAACCTCATTGTTCCTTTTTGCTACAACATATTGAGCCAGATGTAACAAGGAGAGACTAGTCTTTAAAAGCTGTAGATACAGCAGCTGGTCCAGAAGGGTGTACAAGAAAATTGCACACTAGTGGTAGTCTCATATACACCAGATCTACTTGTTCTTTTGGCCTTTTTATAAGCTCTATTTCTCAGCAAAAACATCCTGAGGACACAATATAACAAACAGTGATCAGACACACCATGAAGATTGACGACACCATAAGATGATACCATGGAATTGTCAGGTGAAACTACACAGTCATTACCCAGACATTCAATACAGGAAACTTAACTAATTTTTAATAATAATAGAAGGACCATCAGAGAGTCTGGGAGACACGGAATGTTCTCCAGGTACTCGAAAATCTGTATTCTACATATTGATTAGTTGAACTTAGGAAAGTGAAAAGTGTGCCAAAACGATAACACTCTTCACTTCTCTACCTTTAACTATCAATCATGTGAAATATAATTTGTTGAGTACCTGAAGGACATTCCATGTCCTCCAGTTCTTTTTTATTTAAAATAAATCTTTTTGTAGAGCCCTTGAAGGACTCGACAAACTATACTCTACATACTAATTGATTAAGCTTATAGAAGTAAAGAGTGTTGACAAAAGTTTTGTACGCTGTTGTCTGAGTACTCCTACATCTGTTCAAATCTCTTGATAAGACTCTTCACTTCTTTAAGTTTAACCAAATATGTAGAATATAGTTCACCTAATATCTGGAGAACATTCCTTGTCTCTCAGTGATTCAAACCAATTTTTATCAATAAAAGAAAGATTATCAGGGGTTCTGAGAGGCGTTATCTACGTAATTCTAATTGTGTCCAAAAATTTTGATAACACTCTTCACTTCTCTGACTTTATATGTAGACTACAACTTACCGAATACCTGGAGGATATTCCATGTACCCAAGACCCCCAGGTGGTACTTCTTTTACAATTCTTACTATTTTTCAATACAGTGAGGTTTGCTGATTTTTAGCAATAGTAAAAAGAAAAATCACGTATGATAAAAATTCTCTGTCTTATCAGTTGAAACCAGGAAATCTGGTAATAATTTTCTCAATAATTTCTTGTAATAAAGTAAATTGTACCTTAGCAGATAAGAGTAATAATAAAATAACATTGTATAATTTTTTTTTTAAAGATTCCTTTTTTCCGTACAAATATTTTAGATACTTTATAATCATTGGACAAGGAAGATGCTATCAACTTTTATGTTCTCACTGTGGAATTATGTCGTGTCAGTCAAACATGACATTGTTGCTATCTCTGAGACTGGGTTATCTCCATATATACTGCTGTATTGTGTTAACTTTTTTTATGTCAAATAAAGTTTATTATTATTATTTTATTATAATCGTGACCACAGCTGTTGTTTCGATATGTTTTTTTTTTTAATTCATAAAGATAATTAAATGGTATTACCTTTATAGACAGTGTTTTTATTTGATACATTCAAACCCATAACTTTTGGGTTTCCTATGTATTTTTAAGACGATGCAATCCAATTGTTCCTTGTGGAAAGTTGAAAATGATAAACATAATGCAACATACGTAGAGAAGTCATATTACAAAGGACCCCACTACACAACCTAAAGTTTACCACTTAATATTTCTCATAAATATGTGTGTTATGTTTCTGATAAAAATGATTAATTTTTGGTTTGTGTGTTGAACTTCTTATGACTTATTTTACTGGATTTTAACATTCATTTTTGTTTCAAACTTTTAGATTGTTTTTATATCCACGCTATGAATACAAATATAAGCAATTTATGTATTAAAAGTGAATATCCTATAGAAATCGATAATAATGTAAGAACTGTTATACATACACCCTTTTCAATTATAGATTAGAATTAAAAACTGAATTGAATGAATTAGAAAAATAATAATTGACAAAAACAGTCTACTGAATGGGTAAATTTACTGGTCCTAGTTATAAGAAGGTAATTAGTAACCAAGACAAGACATCTTTTATTTAGAAACATCAGTAAGCATCCTTTTGTTAAAATAGAATAAAAAAGAAGGACACCAGGTGGTCTGGGGAACAAGGAATATCTTCCAGGTACTCCATTATCTACGTACTTCTTATTAGTACTTAAATATCGTTATGACTCCTTGAAGACGAACTATTCAATAATAAAAACTAAAATGCCTTGAAGGCAGAGTACCTCGAGGACATTCTATGTCTCCCAGACTCCCTGGTGGTCCTTCTTTTGTCGTTGCATTAAGTAAACATCCCGATATTTTATTTAAAAATAAATTTAACATGAAACAGGGAAAATCCAGGTGTCTGTGCTAAATGGAATACCCTTCGGGTACTCCTCAACCTACACTTCTTTCGTTGATAACTTAAATTCGTAAAAATATGGATTCTTGATAAAATTATTGAATATTAATTTGATGAACGTGGATGATTGTGTACCTGGGGACATTCCACGTCACCCAGATCCCATGGTGGCTCTTCTTTTATTTGAAAAATTATGTAAATATCCTTTTGTACATGTAGAATAAAAAAAACATGAAAGAAGGGTCATCAGAGAGTTTGGAGGACACGGAATGTCCTCCAGGTACTCCATTATCTACGTACTTCTTATTAGTGTATAACTATCGTGATAGGTTCTTGAACACGAACTATTTGATAAGAAAAACTTGAAGACAAAGTACCTGGAGGACATTCCATGTCCCCCAGATTCCTGACACTCCATTACCTACGTACTTCTCATTAGTGCTTAAATATCGTGATTACTCGTCGAAGACAAACAATTTAACAATAAATACTATAGTCCGTTGAAGGTAGAGTACCTGAAGGACATTCTATGTCACCCAGATCCCCCCTGGTGGCGCTCCTTTCATTTGAAAAAATCAGTAATTATCCCTTTATTGTATCAGAATAGAAACAACATGAAAGAAAGGCCACCAGGGGGTCTGGTGGACATGGAATGTCCTCCAGGTACTCGGTAAACTATACTTTACATATTTATTGATTAACCCCTTGGTGGTCTCTAATTTATCGATAAAAATCAGTTTGCATCACTTTGTTGAAAAAGAATAAAAACAATGTAAAATAAGGACCACCAGGTACTCTAGACCCCCTGATGGCTCTTCTTATATTATAACAATCAATTTTATATTGGAGCAGAATATAAACAACACAAAAGAAAATCATTGGTCGTCCAGGTAGTCTGCTATCTATGTTTTTTTTTTCTTATTGATTGGTTTATTTTATAAAAATGAAGAGTCTTATCATGTCCATTGATTAAATTAGAAATAATACCCTTCTATGTTCCCCAGATTTTCTAGAGGTCAGTTTTAAGGTGCATTAAATCTATTACAATACAAAAAGAATAATAGATTTCAAGTTGAACCTATTTTGAAATAACATAAAACAGAAAATACAAGAGGATCTGGGAGACACGGAATGTCCTCCAGTGCACTGCTATCAATGTCTTCTCTTTGCTACTTATTACATTCTTATTATCGAGTGATTAAACTTTAATATCAAACAAATAAAAGAATTAAAAATATATTTAAATAACAATCAGAAGTACGAAAGTGTCAGTGCACCTGGAGAATATTCCATGTCCTCCAAACCCCCTAGTTCAAAACAAAAGAAGGACACCAGGGGGTTTAGAGAACATAGAGTGTCCTCCAGGTGCTCTGCTATCTACAAACTCATACCTACATTTCCTACCTTCTCTCGACTACTAATTGTCTTTTTATTATCGAGTAATTAAATATTAATCAGAAGTACATTGATAACAGTGCACCTGGAGGATATTCCATATCCCCCAGACCCCCTGGTGGTCCTTATTTTACGTTGTTTTTATTCTATTTCAATAAAGTGATTCAAACTGATTTTTATCAATAAACGAGGGTCCACCAGGGGATCTGGGGACATGGAATGTCCTCTAGGTACACCGTTGTCTATCTACTTCTAATTCTACCCAAAACTCTTAATAACACTTCACTTCTCAATGTTTAACCAAATGATATGTAAAAAGTAGAGTATCGAGCACCTGGAGGACATTCCATGTTTCACAGACCCCCTCCTTTATCGATAAAAATCAGTTTGAATCACTTTGTTGAAAAGGAATAAAAACAATTTAAAATTAGGACCACCAGAGGGACATGGAATGTCCTCCAAGTACTCGGTAAACTATATTATACATATTGATTGGCTACACTTTGAGAAGTGAAGAGTTTTATCAAGAGTTTAGAACACAATTAGAAGTACGTAGATAATGGTGTACCTGGAGGACATTCCATGTCCCCCAGACCCCCTGGTGGTCTTTATTTTACGTTATTTTTATTCTATACCGACGAAGTGATTCAAACTGATTTTTATCGATAAATGAGCAACTACCAGGGGGTCTGGGGGACATGGAATGTCCTCCATGTACTCGGTAAACTATACTTTACATATTGATTGAATAAACTTAGAGAAGTGAAGAGTGTTACCAAAAGTTTTGAACACAATTAGAAGTACGTAGATAACGGTTTACCTGGAGGACATTCCATATTCTGGTTTCTTTTTTATTGTTAAAAATCAGTTTGACTCACTTTGTTGGAATAGAATAAAAACAACTTAAAATACAGACCACCAGGGGTCTAGGGGACATAGAATGTCCTCTAGGTACTCGATAAACTATACTCTACATATTAATTGGTTAAACTTAGAGAAGTGAAGAGTGTTGTCAAGAGTTTTGAGCACGATTAAAAGTACGTAGACAACCAAATACCTGGAGGACATTCCATGTGCTCCAGATCCCCTGGTGATCCCACATTTGTCGATACAAATCAGTTTGAATCACTTTGTTGAAATAGAATAAAAACAACGTAAAATTGGGACCACCATCTGTCCTCAAAGTATTCGGCAAACTACATTATAAATATTGATTTGTTAAACTTAGAGAAGTGAAGAGTGTTATCAAGAGTTTTCAGCACAAACAGAAGTACAGTCCTCCAGGTATTCGGTAAACTATATTCTTCATACTAATTGTGTTGGTCTTTTTTACGCTGCATTTATACAATTTCAAGATCCAGGTATACTATCGTTTTTAGTAATAATTTATAAAATATATTTTTCTTAGTTGAACTAATCAATAAGTAGAAAGTAGTAGTTGAATATCTGAACCCCTTAGTAGATTCAATTAATTATATATTGGAACAAAAAAAAACAGCCAAAAGAAAATTTTATTGATTAGTCATATCTAGAAAAATGAAGATGATGTTCCCCAGATAAAAAGTAATACTTTAAACTGTTAAAAAATTATATATACATATTTATATTTGAGTACAACAAAAAAAAAGATATAAAAGAAAGCAATGGAGTACTAAGAGAACATTTCATGTTTTCCAAGTCAGGTAGTTTTCCCCAGAGGGTCTGGAAGACATTAATGAAATATTTAATATTTTTGATGACTCCTATTTTTTGATGACTCTTCTGATGGTTCTTCTTTTATAATAACAATCAATTTTATGTTGCAGCAGAATATAAATAACACAAAAGAAAATCATTAGTCGTTCAGGTAGTCTGCTATCTATTTTTTTTCCATTGATTAGTTCAAATTATAAAAATTAAGAGTGTCATCATGATCATTGATTTAATTAGGAGTACAGTGTACCTTTATATTTACCCCAGATCTTCTGGAGGTCAGTTTTACGATGCATTGACTCTATTACAATATTAAAATAATAGATTTTCTTAGTAATAAAATCAAGTTGAACCTATTTTGAAATAACATAAAACAGAAACTACAAGTGGATCTGAGAGACACGGAATGTCCTCCAAGTGCACTGCTGTCAATGTCTTCTCTTTGCTACTTATTACATTCTTATTATCGAGCGATTAAACTTTATCAAACTTAAACAAATGATTGCATTTAAGACCTCCTGGTGTATTTTTTTCTCGTTGTTTTTATTCTACTTCAACAAAAAAATGTTGTCTTCAAAACAAAGGAAGGATACCATGTCCTCCAGGTACTCTGACTTCAATGTACTTATTATTAGTGTTTAAAGATCGTGATTACTCCTTGAACAGCAACTATAAGACAATAAAAATTAAAGAACATTGAAAAGAGGCGGTCCTTCTTTTATTTATAAAAATCAGAAACTATTTCTTTGTTGAAATGGAATAAAAACAACACGAAAGAAGGGCACCAGGGGGTTTGGGAGACATGGAATGTCCTCCAGGTGGATTGCTATCAACATACACCAACCTATCGAATGTTTAAAGTTAAACAGATTCAAACAGATAAAAGTATTAAAAAGACCTTTAAATATCAATCAGAAGTACGTTGATGGCACTGCACCTGGAGCACATTCCATGTCCCTCAAACTCCCTGGTGGTTTTTCTTTTACAATTCTTCTTACTATTTTTCAATACAGGGAAGTTTACTTATTTTTAACAATAGTAAAAGGACCACCAAGAAGTCTGAGGGACACGAAATGTCTTCCAGGTACTCGATTCTTGTAATAATTAGAAGTACATAGAGAGCATTGTACCTGGGGGACATTCCATGTCCACCAGACCCCCTGGTGGTCCCTCTTTTATTGATAAAAATCAGTTTTAATCACATTGTTGAAATAGAATAAAAACAAAGTAGAATAAGGATCACCAAGGGGTCTGGGGAATATAGAATGCCCTCCAGGTATTCAGTATAATTTACATATTGATTAGTTTAATTTAGAGAAGTGAAGAGTGTAATCAAAAAAACCCCTGGTGGTTGAAATAGAATAAAACAACGTCTGGAGTACATGGAATATCCTCCAGGTACTTGATAAACTATACTCTACATTTTAATTGTTTAACTTAGAGAAGTAAAGGGTGTTGTCACACAATAGCCTGCCTGTAGCCATTTGTCTTGTCTAAAGCTGTGAACTGTACAACACATACAAATTTAATGAAACTGTGGAAGAACAAAGGAGAAACTAATCTCTCAAAGCTGTAAATACAACAGCTGGTTTAGAAAGTACCAGAAAACTGCACACGACTACTAGTCTCACATACACCAGCTCTACTTGTTCTCTTGGCCCTTTTATAAAGACACAGTATATCAAACAGTGATCTGACACACCATGAAGATTGATTTCAAGTTCAAGTCCAAAACCTTCTAAGGTAAAAATATGCTGACGGAGTTTTAAAATTCCTATTCTGAAAATAAAATAAATAAACAATAAACAAAAAAGTTCAAGGGAGACATGGAATGTTTTTAGTTTACGTATTACGTACAGTCGTAGTTTTTAGGGCCCTTGGAGGACTAGACAAACTATACTCTACATATTGGTTGTTTAAACTAGAGAAGTGAAGTGTTATCAAAAGTTTTAAGTACAAATAGAAGTACGTAGATAACGGTGTACCTGGAGGACATTCCATATCCTTCAGACCCCCTCATTTGTTGATACAAATTAGTTTGAATCACTTTTTTGAAATAGAATAAAAACAACGTAAAATTAGAACCACCAGGATGTCTGAAGAACATAGAATGTCCTCCAGGTTCTCCGTTATTTACGTACTTCTCATTGTACTCAAAACTTTTGATAACACAATCCATTTCTCTAAGATAAACCAATTAATATGTATAGTATACTTTACCGAGTCTCTAGAGGATATTCCATGTCCCCCAGACCCCCTGGTGATTCTTCTTTTACAATTATTCTTACTATTTTTCAATACAGAGAATTTTATTGACTCGGTATCTGGAGGACATTCCATGTCCCCCAGATCCCCTGGTGGTTCTTCTTTAAAAATTTTACTTACTATATTTCAATATAGGCAAGTTTGCTGATTTTTAACATTAGAAGAAGGACCACCAGGGGGTATGGGAGACATGGAATATCCTCCAGCTACTCTACATTCAATGTACTTTGGTTTTTATTATAAAATAGTTGGTCTTCAAGGAGTAGTCTCTATATTTAGTCACTAATAAATACATATTTCTAATTGTGGTCATAATTCTTGATAACACTCTTCACTCCTTTAAGTTTAATCAATTAATAAGTAGATTACAGTTTACTGAATACCTGGTGGACATTCCATGTCCCCCAGACCCCCTGGTTGTCCTAATTTTACGATGTTTTTATTCTATTTCAACAAAGTGATTCAAATTGATATTTATCGATTATTGAGTAACCACCAGGAGTGTGGGGAACATGGAATGTTCTCCAGGTGCTCGGTAAACTAGACTTACTTATTGATTAAACATAGAGAAATGAAGAGTGTCATCTAGAGTTTTGAGCACAATTAGAAGTATGTAGATAACGGTGTACCTGGAGGACATTCCATGTCCCCCAGACCCTCTGATGGTCCCTCATTTATCGGTAAAAATCAGTTTAAACCATTTTGTTGAAATATAATAAAAACAACGTAAAATAAGGACCAAGGGTCTGGGGGACATAAAATGTCCTTTAGGTACTCAATAAGCTATACTTTACATATTAATTAGTGAAATTTAGAGAACTGAAGGGTGTTTTTAAAAGTCTTAAGCATATCGATAAAAATCAATTTGAAACACTTTAATGAAATAGAATAAAAACAACATAAAATAAGGGCCACCAAGGTGTCTTGGAGACATGGAACATCCTCCAGGTACTCGGTAAACTACATTATAAATATTTATTTCTTAAACTTAGAGAAGTGGAGAGTGTTATTATTAGTTTGGAACACAATTAGAATTACGTAGATAACATGGAATGTCCTCCAGGTACTCGGTAAACTATAGTCTACATATTATTTGTTTAAACTTAGAGAAGTGAAGAGTGTTAACAAGAGTTTTGATCACAATTAGAAGTACGTAGATAACGTTGTACCTGGAGGATATTCCATGTTCCTCAGATTGTTATCATGTTAAATTACATATTTATTGAATGTTACCATAATTTTAATTAGAACTTAGAACCATTTTAATATAGGAGTCCCCATGTCCTTGTGTTGGCCTTTTTTACGCTGCATTTGCACCATTGCGAGACCCGGTATACTATCGTCTAAGTACTTCTAATCTATAAAATTATTTTTCTTAGTTTAATTAATTAATTCATAGAAAGCAGTAGTTGAATACCTGAAGTCTTTATTAGATTTTCTTTTATTATAACAATCAATTATATATTAGGATAAAAAAACAACCAAAACAAAATCTTGTTGATTAGTCATATCTAGAAAAATTAAGATGATGTTCTCCAGATAAAAACTAATACTAACTAAAATATATTGTTAAAAAATTACATATACATATTTATATTTGAAATTAATAAAAAAAAGACATAAAAGAAAGTAATGGAGTACTTGGAGAACATTCCATGATTACCAAGCCAGATAGTTTTCCTCAGAAAGTCTGGGAGACATCAAAGAAATATTTAATATTTTTGATGACTCCTATTTTTTTTATTCGTTTGCGTTCTTTGGCTGTAAAATCACAGATAATATCAGGAGTTAACCAAAATGGGTGCTTTGATTTGGAATAAGCCCAAGGATAGTCTCTTTAAATATTTCATAAACTTTGTCATAGAAAGTATCAGCAAATTCATAGAGAAAAGACCAATCAGTTGATTCAATGAACCTGTACATCTGCGTCTTCATCTTAGTTTTCATCTTCGTCTTCATTTTAGTCTTCATCTTCATCTTCATCTTCGTTTTCATCTTCGTCTTCGTCTTCATCTTTATTTTCATCTTCATCCTCGTCTTCGTCTTCATCTTCGTCTTCATCTTTGTTTTAAACTTAGTCTTCATCCTTGTCTTCATCTTTGATGAAAGGAAAGTAGGAAAAAAGGGTTAGAAATTTAAAGAAAAATATGACAGGAAGCAATAAAAAGAAAACCAAAAAACGACATAGGATTTTTAGTTTACATACTGAATATTGTGATCTAAATATTGTCTCCAGAACGTAAATAACTGTCTAAGAAATTTTTCTTAAAAATGTCTACTTTTTTTGTAAAATCCAATAGGTTTTTTTCTTTGCGTTCTGGTCTTTGTTTAAAATTGATGTGTCGTCAACAAACAGGCATACTAAGTCACATTTTATATTGTTTTCTAAATCGTTAATATAGATCAAGAAGAGAATAGGTCCCAAAACAGAGCTTTGTGGTACTCCACACTGTTGGTTGTTCCAATCCGAGGTCCCAAAGTTCAGTTGTACTAGCTGCTTATAGTTGACCAGATATGAAGTTGCCAACTTGTAACAACAGCCTCTTATGGCATATTTTCATAGCTTGCCAAGCAATATCTTGTAGTCCATCATATCAAAAGTCTATGACAGATCGCAGAAAGTTAACCGAAGCTATTCTTTGTTTTTAAAAGATTGTTTCTGTGTATAACTCTTATTTGGTCTGCTAGTCTTTGCCCTTCTGGGTAGTATACCATAAATTCTTGATGTCCATGGTTTTTTTATATCTCAAAGTTTCAGTTTCCATGTTCGTGACTTTATAATAACAACGTAGCAGCATTTCATTTATCCATCTTCTACGTTGTGTTTCTTTTCCAGCACCATATAATTGAAAATTATTTTGATTGCAGAAGTATAAAAGATGTCCCAAATAAGTTTAATGATTTCTTTGTATATTAGATGAATATCTGCTTTCTTCATAAAATACTCTCTTGATGTGGTTATCTGTGCATAGTTTACATTTTTTATGTCTATTGCTCCTTTTTCTCCTTCCCTTCTCTTTCTTCTAAGGAGTGAAAGTAATGAATTATGTGTTCTTGGGATTTCATGCATTCAGTTACTTGATTATTTTGTGTAGTCTATGAATCTTGTATTACATGGCTGCTCTTAATTATACTATTTATTCTGCATTTTTGAATTCTAAACACTATGCTAATGTCTCTGTTTTTCTTGTTTTTAGAAGATTGCTAAGTTGATCTTTTGGGCTAGTTAGAAGTTTTAGATCGTCAACATACATTAGCTGTAAAATGGTCAAATGACGATATCCTGTGGTGCTGTAGCTCTTTCTTCTGGTCTAGGCTATATTTTTTCAAACTTTAAGGTGTGGAGATTAAACCAAGGCTGGTTTGCAATTTCCACATTTGTTTAGCATTCGCGATAAGGCCAAGGGAACTCCGTCCAACCCAAACTTTGGTCT
>JAUIMW010002051.1:0-11295 GCA_033557785.1 Enochrus cinctus | reverse complement strand
AGGGGCTTATTATTCTTAATTGGGTTCATGATTTTTGTTGGGAGCCGACCAGTTCCGCTTACAATTACACTAATACATTTTTTTTGTACATTGTGTTTTTTTGCCTTTTTTATCTACTATTTATTTTTTATTATATTATTATTTATAGTTGTATTTTTTGCAACCACTACTGTTATTTTTATTGAAGGTTAACTGTTCTTCTAAAATCATATACCTTTTGTGCCATTCCGTGGAGTTTCCCCAGACAATTATTCCATATCTTGAATTAACATAGGCACGATAAGCTTCTAACAGAGTGATATCCATTGATTAATGCTATTTGGCAAGTCATTGACTTATAGAAGAAACAGCAAGGGACCTAAAACAGACCCCTGCGGTACGCCTACACCAATGTACTTTTAATATGACTTAAATATCATACCTGCCTGTTCACCAGTAGCAAGTATTCATTGTTTTCTGTTGTATAAGTAGTCCTGAGCAAGAACAACTTAATATTTTGTTGGTCCAAAACAGTCGAGAACATTTATAAAGGACAAGAAATCAGAAATCTTCTTTTTGCTTCAATTAACAATTCAATTTTAGAAGACTACAATAAATTTAAGAAAGAAAAAAATAATAACTATAACATAGGTCTAAACTTAAAATATAATTTTGTGCTTTACAGAATGTTCTCCAAGATGAAGTTATTGAAAATGTTCAACATTTTAACTTTGATCTCATTAGGAAAATGATATAACATATTATTAGAATTTGAGTCTAAAATACGATTTTTAAAGTAATTTCAATTGCAAGGGTTGTTTTTCCATATGGTCTACTCTTCTACAATATAAGTGGAAAGTATATTCAATACGGGGGCATATTTGATGCTTAAATTATTGACAACACATTTCTTGATGATGATGATGAAGAAAAGAAATGAGCTTTCAGGAACTGTGAACTAATTTTGAAGAAGAAAGCTCAGAAATCTTATAGAAACAAACAAAACAGCCAGTAGTCACTGGGAGTCAAATCTGGAGACAAATACCAAGGAAACAGAACCACTAACACTAGATCTCTGATGACACTTTGAGGAAAATAGAAGAACAGCGAATGAGAGCAAGGAAAGAGCTACATACAGATGAAGAGAAAGAGGCGTTTCGTAATGAAAACAAAGGGCATGAACAAAAGATAAAAATGACATCTATACAAATTTATGTCAACAAGTAGAAGCGTACTCAAAAACTCATCAAGCAAGAGACTTAGAACAAATCAAAGAAGAAGTGCTTCAATCGTCAGGAGACATAGAGCTAGATATGCTCCATCAATGGTACACCAAACAATGTCCGGGAACTCGTACTAGACATCGATCCTAGACATGTCTATTGCTCTGCCTTAGATTTCGTCCAATCTCTCCAACCATACTTCGAGTGGGTTCTTACGATAGCTTTGTATAGGTTCCTTCCTATTTGAGGCTTGTGCTGTCGAGATTTTTATTTGCCTTTATATTGGCCAAGTCTGTTGTCTATTAGTGCCTTTGTGATTAGATGAACTATTGTTCGTGATTATAGCACTGTCCATGTTTATGCATTTATTGATCAAAACCAAATCGTCCGCATAAGATATGAGTTCACCATTCAGGTTCTTTCAAAGTCTACTAATGTAAAAGTTAAAAACCTTCTTATCAATCAAAATATATCCAGAAACCAATACAGTCTATTTTTCCTGTGCTTTTAGTTAGTAGGATTATTCGGATCCTTGATCTTTGTCTTGATTAATTAAGTACATCTTGATGATTCTTACAGCTTGTTTCTGTAGAAAAAATATCCTTTCTACGCGTGTAGAATGTCCCCACAACGCAATACCGTACTGTATGTAAGTGTAAAAAATTACAAAGTATGCAGTTTGGAGAATTAAAAGTCTAATTTCTTAAGCAAGTTATTTTGGTCTACAGTGTCAAAAGCCTTACTCAAGTCAATCATAGTTGCTGTAGTTTTTTTTCCCAATTAATGATCTTCTTGAAGGTCTTTTTATATTCTACGTAAGCTTCTTTGATTGATTTATTTTCTGGGTAGCATTTGGTAGCATCTTAAAAAAGGTTTAGAAAGTTTTTGTGAATGTGTAGTCTTTTAGTTTTATTAGTGTTAGTGTTTTTGATGGTATACTCTTTTAATGGACAGCATATATTGTTTCCAAGTAACTTTTGAATAGTTTGAAATAGATGATATAATCTCATCAGCATCATAGATATTCGTTTCTTTATTTTTATTGTTTCTGTTTTGAATTTAGTGTTCATTTCCAATATTCTTTTGCTTTTAATATAATTTTTAATTGTTTGTAGTGTAACATCTGTACTTATGCGAGAAAAAATGACCAAAATCTTTTTTAATTTCATTTCTTTTAAATGTTTTATTTCCAGACTATTTCTAGAAGCTGAATCGAATAAAAAATTTCTCCTTCGAATACTATTTGCGATCATCTTTGATGTTTACTCTATTTTAACAAAGAAAGAAGGCACACCAGAATATGGAATGTCCTCCAGGTACTCCGCTATCTACTTAAGCATAGATTCCCTTTTTAAGCAAAACTTACTCCTTTTTTAACTAAGGGAAGACCATTGGTTCCTGGTGCCCTTTTCCTGTTTTTCAATGAGAAGTTCAGCTAGTCTATGGTGAAGACATCTTGTATATTTGGTATTTAATTGTCTTCTTCAAGAGTTAGGACTACACCGGACATATCATAAATGGGGAGACATAAATGAACTTGCAGGCTCGAGCAAGCTCTCGTTGTTTATGTTCGCTTAGAGCTTCGCCTGTTGTCGTTTATACTTTTCTAAAATTGTGCCTGTCTATGTTCGAAGCTTCGCTGCTCGCCGACTCGAACAAGTTCTCGCTGTCTTTATGCGTTTAGAGCTTCCCCTTTCTAAAATTATAGCTGCCTTTGAATGGCCTATTCAAGAAATTAAATAACTTCTGTTCCTGTTGAAGATGGTCTTCATCTTTTTGTATTTGTAACTTCTCGTCCTGAGGAAATTAGTGATTCTGCAATACGCATCCTAAATATTAACAGGTGTAACAAATCCTTTTTCTGAACATTATCCTTTTTGCATACAGTGCTATGTTCAAGTCGACTATTGACAATTGCAAAGGTTTTTTTCGTTCAATTTAAATTTTTTAACTCATAAAGAATACTTTTAAACATATTATAGAAAAAAATTACATTTGAGAATTTTGCTTACAACATAAAAATTTTAGAGTTTCAATAAAATATGTCTATACAGATGAACATTCTGATTTTTTTTTTTGCTTTTTTTTGCTCGTTGTGTCAGGACCTTCGTCTAGTTTAACACACGCATGTAGAAACTAATTAATCAAGAGAGAAGAAACCCATTTTTTCACGGTGTTCCAATTCTGAAACATGCAAGTTGAATTCCATTTATTCAATAAAAAGAAGTGATTTCTTGCAGCTTTTATGTTTAAGTTCTGGATAATACAGATATAGTTGCCATTTGTTACCACTCTAACATCTGCTATACATATGCAGTGCCTTGTTAAAAAATGGTAAGTTGTTATTTATGTCTTAAATAAATATATTTTGATGTAATTGTCCTTCCTTTAGTATTACCCTATTAGTATGATGAAGTTGAAAGTGAAGAAGATACTGATGATGAAGAAGACGTTGGGAATATAAACAATAGACGTCAGTTAAGAACTCAAGCTACTGCTACACTAAGCTCCAAGAATTTTTAAGTTTTAATTGACAAACTATACACTATTTTTATTTATCTATCAAAATATTTCCAGAAACCAGTCCAGTCTATTAGTGAGCATCCTTTTTGGTGCTTTCAATAGGTAGGATTGCAACACAATCAGTCTGTAGCTTGATATTTTATTCAGTTTTAGAATTTTTCTTTTCATTGATAATTCCGAACATTCTGCTATCCAAACTACACAAACTATAGATAACATAGGTTTCTAGGCTTCTTTAAGATTCTAAATTGTCAGGTAATTTTTTTTAATATAATTTTGTGCTTTACAGGGTATTCTCCAGGATGAAGTTATTGAAAATTTTCAACATTTTAACTTTGGTTTCATTAGGAAAATGATATAACATATTATTAGAATTTGAGTCTAAAATATGATTTTTAAAGTTCAATTTCAGGGGTTGTTTTTCCATGGTACTACTCTTCTACAATATAAGTGAAAAGTTTATTGAAAACCCACCTTAAGAGGGCATATTTGATGCTTAAATTATTGACAACACATTTCTTGGTGATGATTGTGAAGAAAAGAAATGAGCTTTCAGGAACTACAAACTAACACCATCATAACGACCAAACGATTTATTTTAAACAATACTGGGCAACTGTCCCTATAATCTTTGTTTTAAGAAAATGTGTGGTAGCACCAGTACCAAAAGCTGACAATTCCTTCAGATCTATCACCTTGACATTGTGTCTAATAAAAATTAAATATTAAATTTGCTAGAGAAAATAAAATTCTTGACGAGTCTGTCTTTCTGCCTAACAAAGAAAACAGCTGGTAGTCACTGGGGGCCAAATCTGGAGACAAATACCAAAGAAACAGAAACACCAACACAAAATATCTGATGACACTTTAAGGAAAATAAAAGAATGACGAATGAAAACAAAGGGCATGGTAAAAAAGATAAAAATGACTTCTGCACAAATATATGTAAAGAAGTAGAAGCGTACGCAAAAACTTATCAACTAAGAGACTAATCACAGCAAAAGCGATAGGAGAGGTAGATGTGCTTCATCAACTGTGCAACGGAGTACGGTACACCAGGCAGAGGCCTAAAAACTAGACAAGATGTTCAATAACAGCAATTCATAAGAAAGAGTGGCTACCAGTATGACAATTACCGCACTATAACCCTAATTTCTCATCTAGCAAAGTACTCTTGAATATCATTATTACGAACAATTAAAAGCTTATATCACATTACAAATTTCTGCCGAACAGGCCAGTTTGGTCAAAGGAAGAGGTACACGTGAACAAATTCTCAATGTGCGACAAATAATTAAGAAATCTCAAGAGTTTAATAATCCATTATACCTCTGCTTCATCGATTACTAGAAGTCATTTGATAGAGTATTTAGAGATACGAGAATACGAAAAGCTGTGTTAGAGTTAATGTCACATCCTCTAAAGACTTCCAACAACAATACAAAGTTACATGTACTGTCGGCATCGAATTCCGTGGACAGAGAATATCTCAAGTTGTACAAATTAACTCCGACAATTGGCAGATCAGGCACAAGACTGAACATCTTGGAAACAAAAGATTAGCGACTGCGTCTCAACAAACCTTTTTTTCTTAGTTTCCAGCATCAACAAACATTTGAATAAAATCCAAAATGCTCAGATGAATTCTATGAGCAGCTGGACGACATCCTAAAGAAAGTGGATGAACAACGAGAATACCTACTAATGGAAGACCTAACTATCAGAACTGGTAACGACAACAGTAGGGCGATGAGCAAATATCGAGAGGAAACCATCAACAACAATGGCCATAGGCTTATAGAGACATACCAGCAACATAAGCTGAAAATCCTGAATGGCTTTTACAAGCACAAGGACATACGCAGGTACATATGGCATCAAGATACTAAGAATTTAAAAACGATCATAGATTATGCAATTATGAAACAAAACACAAAATGTATAGTGAATGACACAAGATCATTTTGTGGGGGGCGAGGGTGAATATCAAATTTAACACATATAGTAATAGAACAACTCACAACAGCACTGGAAAATCAAAGCAACAAAAAAAACAGAAAGCATATACAAGATGAATTAATAGACAGGACATCTCTAACAGACTGATAAGCAGGCAAGAACAATCTGGTGTAGAGTCACTAAAAACGGACACAACAAATAAATCTTACATCCAACCCATCACACTGGAAACATGGTTGCAACACTGCTCAAAAGAGCTAAAAGAAAATAAGGAGTCCTACAAGAAAAGACGAGACAAAACATTTATTTGGATTAAGATGAAGGTAGAGAATTCAGTCAAAGACCTAAGATCGTTAAGAATCTCCTCGGTAGCCACGCAGTGAGATGGATTAAAAGAAACTATCTGACTACACATCATCATCTTCAGTCATCTTGACAGAATTGATCTTCTGAGAACTATTGAGTCAGCTAATATGTTATGAATTGGCAAGCAGTCCATAGGCTGTTCTCCATTCACTGAAATAAATAAACTTTAATGAATTGTAATGTATTGTATTACTTTCCAGAAACCAGTCCAGTTTATTTCTGAGCTTCCTTTCGAGTGCTTTCAATAGATTCCAGAATTGACCACACCATGACCATGACCGAACGAAAAACAACATATTATATCTGTGATCTCAAAACCACAGAATGAAGACTACATTTGCATAGAAAAGTGAAGGCTGACTCAAACATTCCCTGTAATAATTTTATATCTGCTACTGAAGCACGCATTAAAACTGACCCTGATATTAAATACGAACGTAATTAAGGTCGGATACCTAGTGAGGTATTCTCCGATGCTGCTACTGCAGGTGATGATCAATCCATTGTTGATCTTTTTGCCAGCCATTTCAAGAGTGTCTATGGACAGGATGATTATGCTCTGTTACCTAATTTGGATATTGATACCCATATTCGCTTGATTGTCTACTGAAGACATCTCTATGGCTATAATCAACCTCAAATGTACGTCCAGACATGATTCCCAGTTATATCATCAAAGGATGCAAGGATGCTTTGCTGCAAACTTTGCATTTCTTGTTTATGTTCATCCTTTTTTAAGTCAGATCTTTGTTATCACCTCAGCAGCATGGCTTTGTGACTCTTTCTCTCCTATTCTACTTTATCATCCTTTTTATTTGTTTTTATCCACCTTAACCTTGCTTCAATATGCCTTTGAGCAGACTGTTCTATTCTTTCCTTTGTATTTTTTTATGTAAAGGGTCATGAATAAATTTGGTACTACTTATTACCATATTCGTTCTGGCAGCCAGATGAGAAAGTTGTTTACCATTGCCATTAGTATTCTCGCGCATGGTGTCCTCCTCCTTTCCTATCTGTGCATTAAAATCACAAAATAGCATGATTTTCTTCCTGGTGTGAAATTTTCGTTTTGGTTTTCTGAATGTTATCATCTTCCATATATTCTTTCAAGGTGTAGTAATTCTTTGAAAGCAATATTTTTTTCAGTCTTCTTTTAAATGGATTCATTTTATATTCATGAATGGTACTTCTTGGTTCATGTACTTGTAGGTTGTTCTTTAAGTACAGGATGGATACATAAATAAATAGAAAAGGTACTGTGAGAATCTTAAAAATCTGGTTTATTGGAGAAGAATGATGATTCTTATAGTTTGTTTTTGTAGGACAAGTAGTCCTAGAAGAAATTAAGGTACCAACTTTTTGAAAGTAGTAGTAAATCTATGGCTATGATTTTTTCTAGTATTTTTGAGAAGATTTGTAAAATTGCTATTGGACGTTAATTATTACAATCATGTTTGTCACCTTTGCTTTTATAAATAAGTTTGGTCTGTATCTAGAATTCTTACTTTGTCTATAATAATTTTATTGTAATCTGATTCTTGCATGATGATTGTTTTATTGCTTTTGTCAGCAAATTTTGACCCTAGACTCAATACCACACGACTTCCTCTGAAATAGCCACCTCGAAATATTTTCTATGAAGTCTTTATTTTTTATAGTTTTGTAGTTTTATATTTGTAGTAGTTTTTTTTTGACATTTCTAGTTTTTGTTTTTGCAAATATTTTTTCAAATTTATTGCGCTCTTGTCCCTAAAATTTGTTGAATTGACTTTCTGATAGATTCTCTTTAATTATGTGGTATTTTCTTTGTTGGTGTTATATATTAATTCCATAATTATTCATGATTTAAGCTCTGCTGTTGTTTTACTTTTTAGTTATGAAGTTTCTTTATAGAAATTAATTTTTTTATAAATTGCGTTGTAACATATTGTGCGTTTTCTGAAGAGTATATATCCTCCGAAATTTTCTTTGAAACTTTTTCAATTAATTTGGTATAATTGATATGTGTGGTTCTATTTAGATTTCTGTAAGAGTTATAATTAAATTTATTTTGAAGTCTGATTATTTGAAGATCCAGAAACTGGTATATTAGAGGAGAACCAATGATGATTTTTACTGTTTCTTTCTGTGGGAAAAGTATCCTTTGTACGTGTAGAATATTCCCATAATACAATACGTATGTACTGTATATGTGACTGTGGAAAATTCCAAAGTAGTAGATTGCAGAGTAATCTAATTAGATTCTAATTGTTTAAGCAAGGTATTATGGTTTACAGTGCTCTGTAACTTCATTTCTTATTCGTTTCTTTATTTTTTATTCTTTCTGTTTTGAATTTAGTCTGTAGTCTTATATTTCATAATAATGTTTGGGTAAACTTGTTAATACGTAATCTACACTGGTTGAGGTAGTGGCAGTATCTCTTGTTACTCCATTTATACTATTTTTTAAATTGTAGTTGTGCATGAAGATTAATAGATAATTTTTTAGAGTTCTTTAGGTAATCAATATTTAAATCACCTGTTAAAAATATCTTTGTAATCTATTTTAGACTTGATTAAGAACTTTTACTTTAAGATCACTCTTAAAAAGTATAAGTGACCCATCATGTAAAAAGTTTATTCAGGTTTATCCTTTGAAATCGCAACTTTCATTATTTGATTTGGTACTCATATTTCTTTTAAAAGTTTTCTTGAAGCAGAATGGAATAAATTAAACGTTGATTCAAACGCAAACTTAAAAACAGTCAAAAAAGTCATCGAAACCTGCAGTATAATATAAATTGTGGTTATAGAACTTATTCAAAAATAATGTTAAAACAGTCCAAAAACAAATATCGTTTTGTAGTTTCTTTTCCTTAGGAAAATCTTTATTGAGTTCCATAAACTCGTTGGTATTCAAACTTAAATAGTTAATTAAATGTCCTCCAAGTACTCTACTATCTACTTAAGCATTGACCATTGGTTCCTGGAGCCGTTTTCCTGTTCCTCAACATGGAGACATAAATGAACTTGACATTTATCACAGTAAATGTAATTTTTCCCTTTATTGAGGTAATTTATTGTCACAGCATCGCTTACATTTTTCTAGAATTATAGCTGCCTATGCCCTCGCTTTTTATTATCAGCTTGCAGCTTCACAAGTTATTGTCTACGTCTTTCTAAAATTGTAGCTGTCTACTCTCACAGCTTCGCTGCTTGCAAGCTCTCGCTGTTTGTATCCGCTTATAACTTTGCCTGTTGTCGTTTATACTTTTCTAAAATTATGAATTATGAAATTTTTATTATTTATTTTCTATGCTTCTTTTACCATAAATTCATGTATTTCCACCTGTTTTTTTATGTTCTTTTTGGTTTCTTCGTTAACGATCTTCTTGGAGGTCTTTTTATATTCTAGGTAAGTTTCTTTGATTGTTTTATTTCCTCTGTGGCATTTTTTGTATTATTGTATTAATAACATGTAAATTTTGTGTTTGTGTTTTTAACTGTTTACTCTTTTGGATATGGATAGCATTTACTGAATGTAACTTGTTTGAAATAGATTATATACCTTATAGCATCATAGATACTGTTGAGTATATCTTCTTTGATTGTGTTTTATAAGCTATCAATAAATTCAAGCTCTTTTGGTCTCTCATTTATATCATTTTTTAAATTGCAGTTATGCACGAAGACTAGTAAATAATTTTTTTTCTTTTGAGTTCTTTAGGTAATCAATATTAATTACCAGTTAAACTTCTTTGTCCCTCAAACTTCCTTAAGTTTAACTTAAAGGAACTCCATGGAACGTCCTTCATGTATTCCTAAAAACTGAAATGAGCCATGAAAACAAATTAGGTGAACTTAGATGATAATTTACTTGAATGATATTCTATGTCCACTAAATTCTTCGGTTGTCCTTCTTATATGTTGTTGTTTTGTTTATTTTGTCTCAATGTTTTCCTGACATCGAAAACAAATCTTGTAAGATGAGTTTCGTGCAAAACTGCAAACTCTTTTCTTAAGATCCCTTATGTAGTGTATCATTTTTATAGAAACTACATCTCCAGAAACAGACGAAGTCTATATTGATATCACCCAAATACATATAAACAAACTCTTTAAGTGTTTTAGTATCAAATCTACATAAAATCAAAAATGACTTACCAACGAATTTGAATTTGAATATCCAAACACACATTTAATTAAAAAAAAGCAAAAAATTTGCAATTTCTACCACAAATAAGTCTGGAAGAGACCTCAAGAAAACTAAACGAAATACCTGGCGAGACTAAATTAGCCATAAGACGTACGAAATGCAATATGTTTCGCTTAAAGAATCGCGAAGCCCCTCTTTTGGATGATTACATAATGCTCGATTCCGATGGATATGTATATCCTTTTGTTCGTCCAGTAAGCAGCTGGTTGAATACACAGCCCGAAGATAGCTCATTGTGTACTCATAGAAACAAGTAGCATCCTCCTTTCAGAGATAACGGTTATTATTACTTTTGTTACCGAAAAAAAACTCCTCATCTCTTCTTGTTTGGAGAACCTTCGATTCAATTATCGGTAACCAATCTGACCCTGGGCGAAGCTCCAACCACCTCAGGCGGACACAACCTCTCTCCCATCTTTAGGTACGAGCTTTTTCCAAACTTTTTATAAAGGTACACGTTTTGTTTGCACGTTTTCTTTTCGTTTGTTGTTTCGACTCTTATTTTTCTTAACTTTAATAAATAAATTTACAACAAATATTATTTGTAAAGGATGGAGAACAAAAAAAAAGAATAGAAGCTGAAAAGGTTCCAAAAGCTCTTATTGGAATTAAACATATCAATTACTAGTGTAAACCGATATTCTTTAAATGCGGTCGAGGTTCGATAATGCCAACAATAAGAAAATCTTTATATCTCCTCTCACATGGGCAATCGCCCTTTCGGGATGCTGGCGTCTCTCTCGCTCCACCGTGGGGAGGTCCCAAGAGATGAGAGAGCGTAATCGTGTTCGGAGATGGTTCGAAATCAAGATAGTATGTTTTATTTCGGTAAATGGCACAATATATATCTGGCAACAAAGGAGTTTTTGTCAAAGTAACTGAGGGCAATTGTACAAATACAATAATGAAATCGTTCTGCAACACAATATTAGAGGGCCCGGGCCTTTTGCCCTATTATACACAGTCCGATAAACAAAATAAATTTCTGTCTCTTCACCGTTCACTGGTGCTGTCCCACCACTGTGTACTAGCTGCTGTTCTATTGTTTAC
>JAUIMW010002050.1:0-11295 GCA_033557785.1 Enochrus cinctus | reverse complement strand
TCGGACTCCATAATCACGACCCCAAAAGTTCATGGGACGATAATGACACTCCCTCTCATCCTATCCCCACACCCTTTATTCTGTGCTCACAGTTGTGCCTCTATAGGGACGAGAATCCTTTATTAATTACCTACTTGTTGATGATACATTTGTTTTGTTTTATTGTTGTTGTTATCATCTTTTCCTGAGAAAGGCACAGTCTCTTTATGTTATTGAGTCCTCTTTCTCCTTCCCTTCATGATGCGTACAATCTCCCTACCGAAGCGTTGGGATGAAACTTTGTATCAGCTTTGTAAATTACATTTAGAAGCTTTCGTTATGGGAGAGGTATGAGGATCTTAACGGTCGACAGCAACAGTTTGTAGTTGAGACTGTTGAAATCTAATATCTATTTATTTGTAATTGAATTGTTTTATTTTATTTTTGAAATCAGAATAAATAGAATATTCCAGTGTTTATGTTGTCTTTAATCCACTTATTACTAATTTGGAATCAGATTCTTTCTTAGTAAAGTATTAATATTTATTCCACAGATTTCCAAAATAAATTTATAAAAACCAAAACTATACATTAAATGTCAAAAGTCAATAATTAAAAGAAAAATGTTCTTTCTATCTGAAAAACTTTCTTGAAAGTATAATAATCTAAATTTAAAGAAAATATTAATAAAAGGATATAGTTTTTTAAGTCTTTATGATCTACTAATTATTAATTTTTTTTACTTTGTTTTTTTTTTCTAAAATAAATAGCACTTATAACAGAAAATTACTTTCTTTTTTTTTAAGACTTCCTGTATATAATTTCGACATTTTAAGTATAGCATAAGACTTTTCAGGCAAAGCAAAATTTTTTATGAAGAACAACTGATTTTTTCAAAAAAATGATCATAAGTTTAGTTAGGTCAATCCCTAAAGACATTGTGTAACTGAATATGCTCGCTGCTCAGTTCTTGTTAACTCGAGCAAAGCCTCGCAATTGAATATAATGATATTAATATCTTAAAACAGAATTGCGAATGCTTGTTGTTTCGCTTCTCGCTAATATTAATACTAAATGTATTGCGAGCAGCAAAACTACAATCATTAATGGCTATATTAAACACTTATTTATAAGCAGCTGCGCTACACACTGTTGTAAACTTACTTCATTTTTAACAAATAAATGAAACGGAATGTTCCTGCATTTCTGGAGATGCCTGGAGAACATTTCATGTCATGAAATATCCTTCAGGTACACTACTAACTACATTCTCCTTATTAGTTTAGGTCATTTAGAAGAGCGTAGTTTACAGACTACCAGGAGGACATTCCATACCTTCCAGACCCTAGGCATTACTTGTTTTTTTTTTGTAAAAACAAAGTTAACTTCCCTATATTAGAAATATAAGAATTTTAAAATATAGCTGCGTATACTCGCAGCTTCGCTGCTCGCTGACTCGGGCAAGACCTCGCAATGCAATGTATTGATATCTGCTTAGCTTGGTATAAATATGTATCTTAAAATATAGCTTCGCTATTCGCTAACTCTGGAAAACTCTTGCTAGTCACCTAATGAAACAAGTTTAAATAAATTAAACCTGCTCCACTGGGTGACTTCAAATATAACTGAGTATGCTCACAGCTTCGCTTCTCGTTGATATCAATACATTGAATTGCGAGGGTTGGTTCGAGTTAGCGAGCATATACAGCTATATTTTAAAGCATTTATTTAATCTTGAACTATAACTGCATGTGCTCGCAGCTTCACAACTTGCTGACTCGAGCAAACTCTCGCAATTCAATATATTGATATATACTTCGCTTGATATAACTAGGTGGGCTCACTACTCACTAAATCAGACAAGCCCTCACAATCGAACGTATTGACATCTGCTTCGCTTCTCGCTAATATCAATACATTGAATTACGAGGGTTTAACTTGCTGGAGTGAGTAATATGAATGTATAATATATAATATATATAAATAAGTATATTAAAATATATTAGGTTGTCTAATAAGTTCGTTTGTTTTCTTTTTTGCTTATATTTCATTTGTGTTTGGTTGAATATGGAAGGAGTAATATACTAGGAACTTCTTGAAAGGAATCGCACAATAACAGCTGAGGTCTACTGTCAACAACTTCGACGGCTGGCAGATGCAGTTCGTCGAAAACGACCAAATCGCCGACAAGAGATGATTCTACACCACGACAATGCTCGCCCACACATCGCAAATATCACAAGAATTGTCATTGAGGAGTAAGATTGGGAGGTGCTACAACATCAACCGTATTCACCGGATATTGCTCCTTCGGATTATCATCTTTTTCGCTCACTTTCGCGGTGTTTCGTTTAATGATGATGATGAAATGCGGAACTGGCTTTTACCGCCGAAGAATCGAAAAACTATTGGAACGCTGACAGAAGATTATTGAAAATGAAAGAGATTACATAATAGATTAGTTTATTTAAATATATAATTGTTTTTTCAATAAAATTTTGAAAACTTAAAAAGCGAACGAATTTATTGGACAACCTAATAGCTGCATATGCTCGCAGCTTCGCTTGTCACTGATATCAATACAGTGAATTATGAGGGCTTACCCGAGTCAGCAAGCGACGAAGCTGCGAGATTACGGGGTCATATTTTAAGAAGTTTATTTGGACTAAGCGAAGCGGATATAAATTTGAATTGCGAGGGCTTGCCCTAGTCAACGAGCAGTGAAGCTGCGAACATACTCTGCTTTCTTTTACACTTATTAATAAAAGTCTTGAAATATGGCTGCTTATGCTAGCATCTTCGCTTCTCGCTGAAATCAATATATTAATTTGCATACACAGCTATATTAAAAAAATATTTATATGTCTTACTATGTATAAGTTAGTGTCTTCAAATGCAATTGGATATGCTCGGAGTTTCGTTGTTTGCTAACTCGGATCCTCATAGTTGAATGTATTGACATCCACTTCGTTTCGAGTATACAGAGCAATATTTTAAGACTCTTATTTATACCAAGATTGACCCAACGAGCACCGAAGAGGCGAGCTTTCATAGCTATATATTAAAAGAACCATTTATAAGAGTCTTCAAATATAGCTCTCGCAAATGAATGTATTGATATCTGCTTCATAGACCTTCAGTTGGTAAAAATAAATGTCTTCAATTATATCTTCGTTAGGTATAAGTGTCTTAAAATAAATCTGCGTATGCTCGCAGCTTCGCTACTCGCTGACTCGGGCAAGCCCTTGAAATTAAATGTATAATAACAAGCGACGAAGCTGCGAGATTACGGGGTCATATTTTAACAAACTTACTTAGACGAAGCGAAACGGATATCGATAGACAGCCAGAGCCATATATTAAATCTCTTATTTATACCAAGCGAAGCAGATATCAATACTTTGAAATGCGAAGGCTTGCAAAGCTGCGACCATACTCTGTTTTCTTTTGGAACACTTATTAATGAGTGTCTTGAAATATGGCTACTTATGCTAGCATCTTCGCTTCTCGCTGAAATCAATATATTAATATACATACACAGCTATATAAAAAAACATTTATGTGTCCCGAAATATAATAATAATATCTGCGTATAAATGCAACTCAATTTATTGAAACTTATCTACTAGGAAAAAATTGTCGTCTTCAAATGCAATTACGTATGCTCGGAGTTTTGTTGTTTGCTAACTCGGGTCCTCATAGTTGAATGTATTGTAGTCTGGTCAAACGAGCAGCTATATATAAAACAATCATTTATAAGAGTCTTGAAATATAGTTGTCGCAAATGAATGTATCGATATCTGCTTCATAGAGCTTCAATTGGTAAAAATAAGTGTCTCCAATTATAACTTCGTTTGGTATAAGTGTCTTAAAATAAAACTGTGAATTCTCGCAGCTTCGCTTCACGCTGATATCAATTCATTGAATTATGAGAACTTGCCCGGGTCAGCGAACAGCAAAGCAGAGATCATACACGGCTATATATTAAAATACTTAACTAACACTAAACACTAACTTATATCAAGTGAAGCAAATATTAACACATTGAATTGCGAGAGCTTACCCGAGTTAACAAGCAACGAAACTACAATCACAGCTATACTTAAATAAATAAAAGAAACAGTTAGTTAAGTATCTTGAAATATAGCTACGTATACTCGCAGCTTCGCTGCTCGCCGACTTAGGCAAGCCCTCGTAATTTATTGTATTAATATCTGCTACGCTTAATATAAACGTGTTTCAAAAAAATATAGTTGCGTATACTCGGGCAAGCCCTCGCGATTTAATATATTGATGTCTGCTTCGCTTGGTATAAATGTTTAAAAATATAGCTGCGTATGCTCGCAGCTTCGCTGCTCGCTGACTCGGGCAAACCCTCGCGATTCTATTTATTGATAACTGCTTCGTTTGGTACAAATAAGTGTCTTAAAATATAGCTTCGTATGCTCGCAACTTCGCTGCTCGCTGACTCGGGCAGGCCCTCGCAATCCAGTGTATTGATATCTGCTTCACTTGGTACAAACATAACTATATATGTTCACAACTTCGCGCAAGCCCTCACAATTCAGCGTATTAATATTTGCTTCGTTAGGTACAAATAAATGTCTTAAAATATAGCTAAGCATGCTCGCAGCTTCACTGCTCACTGACTCAGGCAAGCCTTCACAATTCAGTCTACTTATATTTGTTTCGCTTGATTTAGATAAATGTCTTAAAATGTAGCTTAATATGCTCGCAGTTTCGCTATTCGCTGATCCGGAAAAGCCCTCAAAAATTCATTGTATTGGTGTCTGCTTCGCTTGATATAAATAAGGGTCTTAAAATATGATTCCGTATGCTCGCAGCTGACTCGAACAACTCCTTACAATTCTATATATTGATTGCGAGTATAGGCAGTTATATTTTAGGATAAACTGTGTTTTAGATATAGCTGTGTATACTCGTAGCCTTGCTGCTCGGCAGCCCTTGCCCTTGCAATTCAATGTACTAATATGTAAATGTAATATTTAATATGTAACTAATATGTAAACACCTTTACAAAAGTAATTCAATGGGAGACAGTAGCGACTGTTTTAAAAGAAAAATAGCTGGTGGTCATCTGCAAGTGTACTAATTTTTTTAAATGCGCTTCGCCACGTTTGTTTCTATCATAGTAAACGGCACAGATGGTGCTTGCCAAACTTAAAACAGATTATTTTTTATGAACAAATAGAATTTCATTTAGTGATCAGCGTTTCTAAACTTGTTCTCTTAATGTTAAATAATTTTTCCTGGGCTTATCGTTAACGTGGCACCATCATATTGTTATTATTTTTTGTCCAAAATTATGAATTCTATGCACAGGCGAAATTTGTCAGTATCGAATAGAATTAGAGTGTATTTTGAGACCCTTATTTATACCAAGCGAAGCAGATATGAATACAATAAATTGTGAATAATATATCAAGCGAAGCTGATTTTAATACAATAAATTGCGAGGGCTTGCCCGAGTCAGCGAGCAGCGAAGTTGAAAGCATACACAACTATATTTTGAAACACTTATTTATACCAAGCGAAGCAGTCATCAATAAATTGAATTGCGAGGGCTTGTCCTACATTTTAAGGTATTTATCTATACCAGGCGAAGCAAATATAAATACACTGAATTGCGAGGGCTAGTCCGAGTCAGTGAGTAGCGAAGCTGCTAGCATACTTAGCTATATTTTAAGTCATTTATTTATACCAAGTGAAGCAAACATATTAATACGCTGAATTGTGAGGGCTTGCGTGAAGTTGCGAACATACATAGCTATATTTGTACCAAGCGAAGCAGATATCAATAAACTGGATTTCGAAGGTTTGCCCGAGACAGTGAGCATACTAAGTTACATTTTAAAACATTTATCTATACCAGGAGAAGCAAATATTAATGCACAGAATTGGGAGAGCTTACCTGAGTCAGCGAGCAGCGTAGCTGCGAGCATATACAGTTTTATTTTAAAACACTTATTTATACCAAGCGAAGCAGATATCAATTTACTGAATTGCCAGGGTTTGCCCGAGTCAGCGAGCAGCGAAGCTGCGAGTATACTAAGCTACATTTTAAGACATTTATCTATAGCAGGCGAAGCAGATATCAATACACTGAATTGCGAGGGCTTGCCCGAGTCAGCGAGCAGCGAAGCTGCAAGTATACGCACCTATATTTTAAGACACTTATTTGTACCAAGCGAAGCAGTTATCAATAAATTGAATTGCGAGGGCTTCCCCGAGTCAGCGAGCAGCGAAGCTGCGAGCATACGCAGCTATATTTTAAGACACTTATTTGTATTAAGCGAAGCAGATATCAATAAACTGGATCGCGAGGGCTTACCTGAGTCAGCGAGCAGCGAAGCTGCGAGCATACGCAGCTATATTTTAAGACATTTATTTGTACTAAGCGAAGCAGATATCAATAAACTGAATCGCGAGGACTTGCCCGAGTCAGCGAGCAGCGAAGCTACGAGTATACGGAGCTATATTTTAAGACACTTATTTGCACCAAGCGAAGCAGTTATCAATAAAATGAATTGCGAGGGCTTGTGCGAGTCAGCGAGCAGCGAAGCTGCGAGCATACGCAGCTATATTTTAAGACACTTATTTGCACCAAGCGAAGCAATTATTAATAAATTGAATTGCGAGGGTTTGCCCGAGTCAGAGAGCAGCGAAGCTGCGAGCATACGCAGCTATATTTCAAGACACTTATTATACCAAACAGCAAAGCTACAAGCATACACAACTATATCTGCGTATGTATACAGCTTTGTTTATCGCTAATATCAATGCATTGAATTCCGAAGACTTGTCTAAACCAAGAGATCAGCGAAGCTGTGACCATATAAAGACATATTTTAAAACCATATATAGTTATATTTTAAGACACATTACACCAAGCGAAGCAGGTATCAATAAATTGAATTTCGAGGGCTTGCAGCAGTTTAAGACACAGTAGAACTCCAGTCTAACGACGGATTTGGGAACAAAGGACAGTTCTTAAACTGGATTAAAGTTGAAGTTAATTTCCAATAGTAGCGCTATCTATGATAACCCTTGAGAACTGCTCCACGTTTAAAATTTGGAAGACTTTAAGCAGCTATATTTTAAGACATTTATTTGTACCAAATGAAGCATATATCAATAAACTGTATTGAGACGACTTGCCCGAGTCAGCGAACAGCGAAGCTGCGAGAATACTTAGCTATATTTTAAGACATGTATTTATACCAAGCGAAGCAAATATTGTGAGGGTTTGCGAGAAGTTGCGAACATACATAGCTATATTTGTACCAAGCGAAACAGATATCAATAAACTGGATTGTGAGGGCTTGCCCAAGACAGCGAGCAGTAAAGCTGCGAGCATACTAAGCTACATTTTAAGACATTTATCTATACCAGGCGAAACAAATATTAATACGCTGAATTGTGAGGGCTTGCGTGAAGTTGCAAACATACATAGCTATATTTTTACCAAGCGAAGCAGATATCAATAAACTGGATTGCGAGGGCTTGCCCGAGTCAGCGAGCAGCGAAGCTGCGAGCATACGCAGCTATATTTTAAGACACTTATTTGCACCAAGCGAAGCAGTTATCAATAAATTGAATTGCGAGGGCCTGCCCGAATCGGCGAGCAGCGAAGCTGCGAGTATACGAAGCAGTTATCAATAAATTGAATTTCGAAGGCTCGCAACAGTTTAAGACACAGTAAAACTCTAGTTTAACGACGGAAACTGGATTTAAGTTGAAGTTAATTTCCAATAGTAGCGCCATCTATGATGACCTTTGAGAACTGCCCCACGTTTGACATTTGTTGGACTTTAAACTGGTCGTCCATAACTCGTTATTTCCTAAAGTGGATGATCTTAAACTGGAGTTCTACTGTATTTGTACCAAGCGAAGCAAACATCAATACAATGAATTGCGAGCACTCCTCCACGTCAACAAGTGGCGAAGCTGCGAACATACACAGTTTTATTTTAATATAAGTGTTTTTTTAATATAACTGTGTATGATGGTAGCTTCACTGATCGTCGACTCGAGTAAGCTTTCGCAAATTAATGAATCTAAATCAGCGATAAGCGAAATTAAAAGCATACGCATGTATTTTGAGATAATTGTTAATACATAGAATTGCCAGGGCTTGCCCGAGTCAACTAGCAGAGAATATATTTTAAAATCTTTATTTATACTAAGCAAAGCTTACACTGAATTGTGAAAAATGTTTAGAGTCAGCTACTATATTTTGAGATACGTACTAATACCAAGCGAAGCAGATATCGATACATAGATTGCGAGGGCTTGTCCGAGTCAGCGAGCAGCGAGCATATACAGTTTTATATTAAAACACTTATTTATACTAAGCGAAGCAGATATCAATTCACTGAATTGCGAGGGCTTGCCCGAGTCAGCGGGCAGCAAAGCTGCGAGCATACACAGTTATATTTTAAGACACTTATTGTGAAGCAGATATCAATACGAGAAAGACTGGAAGCAACCTATGCTGGGTTGTTAAAATAAGACATGTTTGTCTAAATATTTATTGTCTGCGATTCGGTCCTTTTTTATTTGGACTTTCATCAGGACTTCTACTAAAGTTATAGGGCAGAGTTAATTAATTAATAAAAATGAGTTTATGAGACTGCCTTTGAATAAGTATAAGGATTTTCGGTTGCTAACATCGCAGAAACACGGCCACGCTAGTTCTTCTAAAGCACGCGAGGGCTTACCCGAGCAGCGAAGCTACAAGCATACGCATCTATATTTTGATGTTTGATTCATTTAGTTATATTTAAAAACAAATTCGGACAAACTTAATAATTTAATTCACTGATTATTAATTAAAAAAAAAACTAAGTTGTAACACGAATACGTTTGTAAATTCAAATTGGAATGTCCTCCAGCTACTCCGCTTCTTACGTTTTTGTATTGAAATAGTAAAAGAGTAAGTAGGTAATAAAAAAGTTATTACCTATCTTAAAAAATGTTAAGTTATTTCTTCGCCAAGTGAACAGAAACTATTTATTACGTTTCGTTTTATTACGGCAAGGTCTGGCGACCGCGGTGGCCGCGGCATAAAAAATGAATTATTTAGATAGTTCAAATGGAATTCAATTCAGAAGTATCGCCAGCCAAAAATAAACAAACTTGGCACTGAACTGTTAGAGGAAGTTTCTAAATTTCCTCTAAATTTATCTTGTAGGTACATATTGTCGTAGTTTTCACCTCGAACGCGTACACAGTTTATGCAGTTGCAATATAAAAAGCTCGCCATGCAGAACCTCGTGATGAGAGCTAGTCAGATAGTGAAAAAGCAATTATTATTATGCATTTTTATGCGGAGCAATTAGTGTTATATGATAAAAAGGGCAACGGCTGAAATTACGGGTTCAAATCTTAATTAATTGCTGGTACAGAAAATATAATAATGTAGTAACGCGACATGTACTCAGGCGCCGGAATCCTTCAACTTTTATAAGTCTTATTGTTTGTTCTATTTATAAACTTTATCTTGGTGTATGCTGTGGAATAATGCGACGATAATTATGACTAATTAGTTTGGTAACTTTTTACTTCTGGGAACGCTGAAAATTTGCATTAATTTGGCAAAATTTGTTACTGGATCTTTTGTTTTGGGTCCACTGGCACAATGTAATTTTTTTTAAATAGGGCAGAGCCACCTATGCAATAAAGATTTGCACCTACGTGTAAGTTGAATTTATTTATTATTCATCACATGCACAGAAAACGTGCCGTTTTCTTCCAAGCTGCTGCGATCTGATAAAATCTAGCCCAAATTTGGCACGTTAACTCTCAACAGTACAATAGATTAACCATAAATTGAAACACAAAAGGTAAATGGAAGGCAAACGTCAAATTGCAATTGTTTCTGTCAAAATTTTGACGTTTCCCATGGACGTTTGACAAGTTCCGATGAAATTCCGAGTGAAAATTGAAAAAAAAAGCATCCAAAGTACGTGCAGTGCAAAAGTTACACAATCTTAAAATTTTTCAAAGTCTGCCAGTATGCAAGGCTATAAATAAACTTGTATTATTCACGCCTAGAAAACAGAAAATCGCAATTGGGTCGAAAACAAAAAATGACATTTCGCTTCCACAGCCTACTTGTACCAAAAAGTATTCGAGTATTTTTTCTGGTTAAGGATCCATCATGTGTGAAAAAGAACATTACATTACATACCTAGAACTGCCTCAGAGGTTAAATCGCAATTAGATTAAAACATAAACCAAACATCCTGTGTCACGAATTGCGCAACATAAACATGAATCCCAAATAAACATACCTTATAATAATCGACGTACACTAAAAATATCACAGCAACCGCAAAAATTAGGCACTTTTTATATCCAGAAAGTTATGGTAAAACACGTTCGGCGACGTGAAGGCAGTAAACTGACAAAAGACCGGCTACTCCACGGCGGATCGGCACTGCGCATGAGCAACACTTAAAAAGAAAAAGTAGAATGCTGTATATGGATTTACTAGACGGAAATATCGGTTATAAATCAACTCTTTAACCCGTGCAACGACGAGAATAAGGTCTCTGATATCGCCGAACAATTAATGCGTTCATTAAAAAAACCGTTGCACCGAATATAACAAACGAAAAACTGCATTTTAATTCAAATCGCCGAATCGATGCGACCCATCGGCAATCATCGACCGCTTTCGGCACTGTCAAACAATTGCCGCGGCGGCAAATTCGAACAGGCCCGGCCGCCTAGATTTCGCCGCTCTTTTCATCAAGTTACGGTTTACTTGCGAGTCTACTCGTTAGGCCATTCACTCTTCCTTCTGCGTTAAATAGAAATAACCATTTAATTGCTCATTCTTTTACAACGATTGTACTGTTATATGCAACGGGCTATGTACTATGCAGAGGCATGTTGGTGATGTACAGCGAAATAACAAATCATGTGCGAACTTGCTATCAGGCGGAGGACTCCGGGTCATTTCCGTTATTGCTCTGTTTTTTTTTCTTCTTGATTTGAAACAAAACGAGCAAAACAACCAACTTGATTTCAAATTAAAAACTCACCGCTATCTGATGCATTGTTAAATTTACCTGAAACAAATAGAAAAGACAATGTTTAGTTATTTGATTAAAGCTTTGATAAATTGTGCAAATATTTTCTTTTTTATCTCAAGTGGATCAAATATACTTTTCAAGTGCACCTGAAAGTCAATTGGTATTTGATCTTTTTATGCATTTTTTTTTACCTTGACTTCCTTTTTTTATATTTTCTGATTTTTGTTCATATTTTTATATATATATATATATA
>JAUIMW010002049.1:0-11296 GCA_033557785.1 Enochrus cinctus | reverse complement strand
TCTTAGAGACGGTAAGTTTTTTTATTTGTGAATTTACACCCCCTTAAAAGTACCTGTGATGCAAAATCTTCATCGGCTTTTGATATCTCAACACCTGCGAGGGGCGAATTTCCAGGTAGAAATCGCCCTGCGAATTCTTTATTTCGAGCGTTATAAAACGTCTTAAGATTATGGTAAACCACGCCAAGAACTTTCTCATGGGAAATGTTACAGTCAAAATAAGTTGCTTGCACCTTGTCAGGCGTTTTCACCTTCACTGAAGGTGAATTATCACGTGCTTCAGTTGTCACAATAATTATGCTTGATGAAACATCACCAAATTAATTTTCAATGCTCGCAGCATTTGCATGCTCTTCAGAACCCCCAAAAGTCTATTATCTATCAATTAAATTTAAATAACATAGTTGCTTGGTTTGATATAAAATCTGCAATTGGTACCTTAAGTACTTAATATCTTTTCAAATACCACCAAAAATAACTACATTATACTACTGTCGAAGCTGCTATCAGCAGTAAAGTATAAATAAATAAATAAAATATGCATAATTATTAAATATATTATACAGAAATATTCCAAAAAAAAAAAATGTAACCGTTTAATATAGATATATTATCTGTAATTATTTTCTTAAAATCGCGAATGCTCGCAGCTTCGCTGCTCTCTAACTCACTTATTGTTACATGTTTCGTTTGATAAAGATAAAATATCTGCTGACGCAGCCAAGCCCTCGCAAACACTAAATAAAATATCTGCTGCGTTTGATTGTCAAAAAAAAATCTTCTTCGCCTATTGTAGATAAAATATCTTCGCTTTGTAAAGATAAATATCTCGTTCGTTTAAAAATCTACTACACTTTATTTTTAATAGCTGTTACAATAAAAATAGGTAGACTATCCTATTTCATTTTAAATAAATATGTCAAATATGCTATAGTCAGTCAGGTTTTTTATTTAATTAGTATTTTTGCTTGCTATAGATAATCTATAATTTTTTCTTGTTATTGTAGCTGCGAGCTTACTCTGTTCTCTGGCTCAGGTACGCCTTCGCGAATAGGTTTATTAATAGCAACTTAGCTAAATTTGCTTCGTTTGACATCGATTTTATTTGCTATAAATAGATAATTCGTAACAAATATTTTCAAAAGTTGTAGCCTGCGTAAATTCGCAGCTTCGCTGCTCGCTGACTTGCCTCGAGTCCCTACGTTATAGATTTGTTTCAATTGAAATAGATTTCTTTTACTATATGTAGATAATCTGTAACATGCATTTTCTACGTTTAAAATTGTAGCTGCGTACGCTCCCAGCTTCGTTGCTCCAACCAATACTTTCTTAAATTATAGCTGTATATCCTTGCTAGATACAAATTGCCAATTACAGAAACTTGTGGGTTCGCAAATGTATTTGTTGATATTTGCTTCAATTAATGCAAATAAAATCTCTGCTTCGTTTCAATTAGAAATATTATCTGCTTCGCTTGAAATAAAATATCGGTTTCTCTTGATACAGTTAAAATATCTTTTTTTCTCTCGATATAAATACAATATCTTGTAGTTTTTTTAAGACATTGCCCCAAATACCCACAGCTACACTGTTTGTTGTGCCATAGAACTCCCTAACGATTTTATTGATATAAAGTTCGCTTATTATGTGTATAATACATCTCCATGTAAATAAAATATCTGGTTCGTTTGATTTTAATAGCTGCTTCGTTGGACGGATTATCTGTAACAGATGCCTTCTTAAATTGTAGCTGCGTACGCTCGCAGCTTCGCTGCTCGCTGACTCGGGCAAACCCTCGCAAATTCTTTTATTGATATTTGCTTCGCCTGTTATAGATAAAAAATCTTCTACATCTTAAATTTAATATCTACTTGTCTTGATTTTCGATAGCTTCGTCGCAGGTAGATTATGTACAGTAAATAATTTCTTAAATTGTAGCTGCGTATGCTCGCAGCTTCGCTGCTCGCTGACTCGGGCAAGCCCTCGCAAACATTTATTGATATCTGCTTCGCCTGTTATTGAAAAAATATCTTCTTTAATTGTTATAGATAGAATATATATAATAAATATTATACTTAATTTGTAGATGCGTATACTCGCAACTTCGCTGCTCGCTGACTCGGGCAAGCCCTCGCAAATTCTTTTCATGATATATGTCATAGATAAAAAATCTTCTATATCTAAAATATATTATCTGCTTCTTTTGATTTTCGACAGCTTCTTCGATTGATATAGGTAGACTATGTATAATAAATAATTTCTTAAATTGTAACTGTGTATGCTCGCAGCTTCGCTGCTCGCTGACTCGGGCAAGCCCTCGCAATTTCTTTTCTTGATGTATGCTTCGCCTGTTATAGATAAAACATCTTCTACATCTAAAATTTAATATCTGCTTCTCTTGATTTTTGATAGCTTCTTCGATTGGTACAGGTAGACTATGTATAATAAGTAATTTCTTAAATTGTAGCTGCGTATGCTCGCAGCTTCGCTGCTCGCTGACTCGGGCAAGCCCTCGCAAATTCTTTCTTGATATTGCTTCGCCTGTTATAAATAAAACATCTTCTACGTTTAAAATATATCTGCTTCTCTTGATTTTCAACAGCTGCTCGCGTACATGCAAAATGTGTCTTCCTCATTTAAAACAGATAAGATAGGTAAGCTCAAAAATCAAAATGGATTTCTGATATTTTACTTATCTTTAATAAATACATCCTTAAATTGAAAGTGCATTTATCTGCTTCGCTTGTTACTGATAAAATATTTTCTATTATATCTGCTTCTTTTGATTTTCGATAGCTTTTTCCATTGATATTTATATTCTTAAACTGTAACAGATATATTTTTAAATTGAGCAGCTGCTTGCGCATATATATATAATATATCTTCTCCATTTGATGTAGATAAAATATCTGCCACGCTTGATCTACGATAGCTAAACTATCAAAAATCAAGGTATAGATATACTATCTCTAATAAATGCGTTTTTAAATTATAGCCGTGTATGCTTGCCGTTTTTCTGCTAGCTGACTCGTAAACTCATTCATCGGTATCTGTTTCGCTTGGTATAGATAAAATATCTTCTTCATCTAAAATATAATATCTGCTTCTCTCGATTTTCAATAGCTTCTTCGATTGATACAGGTAGAATATGAACAGTAAATAATTTCTTAAATTGTAGCTGCCTACGCTCGCAGCTTCGCTGCTCGCTGACTCGGGCAAGCCCTCGCAAATTCTTTTCTTGGTATATGCTTCGCCTTTTATAGATAAAACAACTTCTACATCTAAAATTTAATGTCAACCACAAATGATTTCTTAAATTGTAGCTGCGTATGCTCGCAGCTTCGCTGCTCGCTGACTCGGACAAGCCCTCGCAAATTCTTTTCATGATATATGTTACAGATAAAACATCTTCTACAATTTAATACCTGCTTCTTTTGATTTTCGATAGCTTCTTCGATCGATATATGTAGACTATGTATAACAAATAATTTCTTAAATTGTAACTGCGTATGCTCGCAGCTTCGCTGCTCGCTGACTCAGGCTAGCCTTCGCAAATCCATCTTCTACGTTTAAAATATATCTGTTGTTCTTGATTTTCGATAACTTATTCGATCGATAAAGATAGAATATGTATGATAAATTTTTTTTTAATTGTAGCTGCTACAAATACATTTATTGAAATCTACTTAAAGCTTAAAATAACAAATATTTTCTTAAATTAAGCAGCTGCTTGCGTAAATTTAAAACATATCTTCCTCATCTGAAACAGATAAAATACCTTCTGCGCTTGGTTTTCGATGTAAGCTATCACATTGTTGGTATTTGCTTCGCTTGCTATAGATAAAATATCTTCTACATTTAAATATATCTGCTTCTCTTGATTTTCGATAGCTTCTTCGATTGCTATAGATAGATTAAAATAGCAGATATTTTCTTAAATTAAGCAGCTGCTCGCGCATATGTAAAATAAACCTTTCTCATTTAAAACATATAAAATATCCGCTCTGCTTGATTTTCGATAGCTGAGCTATCACAAATCAAAATATTTATATTTTGACTTTTGATAAATTTCTAGCTATCATTAATTAATACATCCTTAAAGTAAAGGTGCATTTATTGGCATCTGCTTCACTTGATATTAATAAAATATCTTCTACGTTTAAGATTTAATATATGCCTTTTCTAAAGCTTTTCGATTATTTCATATCACATCTGTAAACTATTTTATAAATATAACTCATTTAACTCTTCAAACCTGTGTTTGGTAGGAAGTCTTTACGCTGAAATTTTTATTCGATTGCTGTAGACAGATTATTTTTAATAAAAGCGCTTTCAAATTGTAGCAGCGTATGCTCGCAGCTGCGCTGCTCGCTGAATTGGGCAAGACCTTGTAAATTCATTAGTCGATATTTGCTTCTCTTTTAGTTGCAGATAATCCCTAACTCGCTGACTCGGACAAGCCCTCGCAAACTCATTTATCTTTTGCATTTAAAATAGATAGAAAATCTGCATCTCTTGTTTTATGAAAAATGCTTCTGTAAATATAGATAGATTATTTTTTAAACTGTAACTGAGTATGTTTACAATATCTTTTCTCGCTATAGATAAAATATCTTGTACATTTAAAATAGAATATCTGCTTCTTTTGATTTTTGATAACTTATTCGATTAGAATATATAGATAATTTACAAAAAATAATTGATTTTTGATATCTGCTTCGATTGATATACATATTTTACATTGCAACTGCATATGCTCGCAGCTTCGCTGCTCGATGTTTCGGGCAAGCCCTCGCAAAACCATTTACTAATATCTGCTTCGCTTGCTATAGATAAAATACCTTCTTCGTTTAAAATGAATCGCTTTTTTATGAAAGTCGCTTATATTGATAAAGATAGGTCATCTTTTTAAAAAACACAATACAAACAAGAATACATTATGTATCTACAATTGAATATCTGCTTCTCTTGATTTTTGATAGCTTCTTCGATTAACATAGATAATACATAATAAATACTTTTTTACATTGTAGCTGTGTACGCTCGCAGCTTCGTTGCTCGCTGACTCGGGCAAGCCCTCGCAATCACATTTATTTATATCTGCTTCTCTTGTTATAGATATCTTTTCCATTTAAAATAGATAAAATATTTGCAAAACTTTTTTTATGAAAGCTGATTCTATTAATATAGATATCATTTTTTAAATTGAAGCTTGTACGTTTAAAATAGAATATATGCTTCTCTTATTTTTAAAATATATCTGTTGCTCTTGATTTTCGAACGATGAATACATTTACTGAAAACTACTTGCTATACTACGCTTTACTAGATAAAATATCTTCTGCTATTGATTTTCGATCACAAATCGAGATATCGATATCTTGACTTTTGATAGCTTACCTATTTTTAATAAATACATCCTTAAATAAAAGGTGGATTTGTTGTCATTTGCTTAACTTGTTGTAGATAAAATATCTTCTACTTCTAATATCTGCTTTTTCGCAAGCTTTTTCGATTTGTAAACTATATTATAAATATAACCCACTTCAGTCTTCAAACCTGTGTTTGGTAGGAAGTCCTTATGCACGCAGCTTCGCTGCTCGTTGACTCGAGTAATCCCTGGCAACCCCATTTGTTGATATTTGCTTCGCAGATAAATAAAATATCTTCTCCCTCTAAAATATATCTATATTTCAATAGCTTCTACGATTGATATAGATAGAATATGTATAATAAATAATTTCTTAAATTGTAGCTGTGTATACTCGCAGCTTTGCTGTTCGCTGACTCGGGCAAGCCCTCGCAAATTATTTTCTTGATATATGCTTCGCCTGTTATAGATAAAAAACTTTTACATTTAAAATATATCTGTTTCTCTTGATTTTCGATAGCTTCTTCGATTGATGTAGATAGATTATATATAATTAATCCTTTTTTAAATTGAAGCTGTTATACTCGCTTTTGAAAATTGCATGCTCATGTAAATGTAAAGTATATCTTTCTCATTCGAAACAGTTTGATTTTCGACAAGTAAGCTATTAAAAATGTTTCGCTTCTTATTAATAAAATATCGTAATAAATCTTTTTTTAAGTTGTAATAGATATTTTCTTAAATTGAGTAGCTGCTCGCGTATATGTGTACTATATCTTCTTCATTTGATGCAGATAAAATATCTGCTTTGCTTGATCTGCGATAGCTAAGCTATCAGAAATCAAGGTATAGACAGACTATCTTTAATAAATACGTTTTTAAATTATAGTCGTGTATGCTAGCAGTTTTTCTGCTAGTTGACACGTAAACTCTTTCATTGATATCTACTTCGCTTAGTATAGATAAAATACCTTTTACATCTAAAATAGAATATCTGCTTCGCTTGATTTTTGATAGAAGCTTCGATTGCTGTAAACAGATTGCTTGTAAAAAATTAGTTTGTATCATCAAAAAATCATATTGTAGCAGCCTATGCTGACTCGAGCAAGCCCTCGCAAATTCTTTTATTGATTTATGCTTCGCCTGTTATGGATAAAATATTTAAAATATATCTGCTTCTCTTGATTTTTGATAGCTTCTTTGATTATTATAGATAGAACATGTATAATAACTAATATCTTAAATTGTAGCTGCCGTCGATTGATAAAGATATCTTCTGCATTTGATACATAGAAAAAAACTGCTTCGCTTGATTTTCGGTAGCTAAGCTTAAATTGTAGCTGCGTTCGCTCGCAGCTTCGCTGCTCGCTGACTCGGGCAAGCCCTCGCAAACATTTATTGATATCTGCTTCGCCTGTTATTGAAAAAAAAATATATCTTCTACATCTGTAATATATCTGCTTTTCTTGATTATTGATAGCTTCTTTGATTATTATAGATAGAATATGTATAATAACTAATATCTTAAATTGTAGCTGCCTATGCTCGCAGCTTCGCTGACTTGAGCATGTTTATCTTGATTTTTGATAGCTTCTTCCAATGATATAGATAGATCATATATGATAAATCATTTCTTCGCAGCTCGCTCACTTTTATTGAAAACTACTGGTTTAAAATAGATATTTTTTGTAATATAAATTGATAATCTGCAACAGATATTTTCTTAAATTAAGCACATGCTCGCGTACATGAAAATATATATTCTTCATTTCATTATATGTATCTACATCGCATGATTTTCGGTAGTTAAGCTATGAAGTATCAAGAAAAAAAATAAACTCTTCTGCTTTGTTAGGTAGACTATCTGTAATAGATACGTTTTAAAATAGCAGCTGCGTATGCTCGCAGCTTCGCTGCTCGCTGACTTGGGCAAGCCCTCGCAATTTCTTTTCTTGATATATGCTTCGCCTGTTATTGATATAAAATCTTCTACGTCTAAAATTTAATATCTGCTTCTCTTGATTTTCGATAGCTTCTTCGATTGTGCAGGTAGAATATGTATAATATATTCTTTTTGTTATTTATAGAAAACTTTTTACTTAAAACAGATTACTTGCTTAAAATAAGTTATTTCTTATTATAAATAGTTAATCTGTAACAGACATTTTATAGTCAAGCAATCAAAAATTAAAATATCTATATCTTGATTTATCAAAAATATAGATATTCTACTTTGTAGATTATAGCTATAGCTATATCTGTAATAAATACTTTCTTAAATTAAACTTACTTCTTGTTATAGATAAAATATCTTCTATGTTTAAAATATAATTCTTCTCTTGACTTTTGATATTCTTCAATTGGTAAAGATAATAAATCCCTTCTTAAATTGTCGCTTCGTACCCTCGCAGATTCGCTGTTCGCTGACTTCTCGCAAAAATAATTGTTAGCTAAACTATCTTTAATTGCTCTCTAACTAGGGCAAAACCGTGTCAACTCATTTATCAATATCTTAGTACAGATAAAATATCTTCTTCATTTAAAACAGATAGAATATCTGCTTCGCTTGATTTTTTTATTTGATAATTATGGATACATTATATGTAATGAAATATCTGCTATGTTTCATGGAGAAAAATACATTTATAAGATAATATAAGATTTGCTTCATCTGGTATAGATAAAATATCTTCTCCACTTGATATAAAATATCTTATAGAGAAAAAATATCTACTTTCTTTAATGTAGATCGAATATATGCTTGGCTTGATTAAGACAAAATATTTGTTGTCTCACAGAACTCCTTTTGATACGATAGATTATCTGTAATAGATACATCTTTAAATTGTCGTTTTGTATGATCGCAACTTCGCTGCTCGTTGATTCGGGCAAGCCCTCGCAACTTTTTTTTGATATTTGCTTCGTCTGTTACAGATAAAATATCTTATATTTTTTAAGACCTTATTCCCAAGCGCTTTTCTGTCGATCGTCAGTCGAACCATCTTAACTCCTTGATAATCGATATCTTCTTCGATTATTATAGATAGAATATGTATAACTAATAATTTCTTAATTGTAGCTACAAGCATTTGCATATTACATATTATTTAGATCTAAAATCTACTTCTAGTACACCAAATCTATATTTATTGAGGCATTTATCATTCAATGTATTGACAAGGATTTACACTTAGCTATAATTTAAATTAAAAACTATTTTCAAAATCAAGCCAAGCAGATATTTTTATGTGCTTTCAGTTATTAGTTGTAAAAATGACGTCTAGCAAAAAGTAAAAAATATTCTTCAATTTATTTATGATTTAGATTAAGCAAAGGTTTTCAACCCGATCTAATTAAACGTAAAAAAATTGTTCGCATTTGTTCTAATGAGCTTAATATCCAGCATATAGCAAAAGAGCGGAATGAGTAATAATTCATGTTTAATTTAAAACTGGCTTGTTTAATTTTAATTTAGAAAATAACAAATGCACAAAATGATTCAACTTTCTTCGCGTATCGTCTTCGCAATCAGCGAATTGTAAACAAGAAACAATTTTAGCATTAAAACTTGCAAAATCGTAAAAACGCTGCCGTTTATAAATTAGAAATTACGTATTACATTTGCAATTAGGGTTAAGTCTGGGGAGTGCGCAGGACGTGGCGCGCAAGTCGTTTTCGCGTGGGAACAACCGAAGGGAGATGACAGGGTGTAATTTGCATGCAAATGGAGGGTACATTAGCACCTAATTTGACAGTAATAAGAATATAAAAAATACAAAGTTAAACATGGGGCCAATTAGGGATTGATTTGCATTTTTCGGAACCCCGGGTATTGATGGTGGAGATTGAGGCGTTTTGCGGGGATAAACGGTGAAAATAATTATCATCACTCTTCCGAAAACTAATAATGTAATATTAATATATCCAATTTAATTCATTATTGTAATTTCGTTCTCGTGAATGTGACTCAGCGAGAACGGACCGTGGCACGATTTGAATACAGCGGGTCAAATTGGGCGCCCTGTTGGGTACCCGAAAGCGTTCGGTGGTACTTCGCGGTGGTACAAACGATATACCTGCGAAAATCATTAGCATGAGAAATATGCCACGGCTCAAAACAAAGAATCGACCGCTTGTGGTACACAAATTGAGTTTCGAACTTTAAACTTTATACAGCGCGTCCAATAAGTGTTTTTTGTTGGGTTTGCCGTTTTTACACAGAATTTTGTTGGTTGTAGTTTCCTCAACATCAGGCAAAACCGACCATTTGCATATTATTCATATTAATCTTGGGAACTTTATGCGTATTCTAAGAAAATTCTTTTATGTAAATTTTTTTTTGGTAAGTCCTGAATGCTCTGTGTATAGATTTGGCGAGGTTTCTACCTGGGAGACACACTTTGACGTGTGTTTTCTATCCCTTGGTGTATGTGCAGGTGCCCGAAATATTTAAATTGAGATTGAAAGGAAATTTTGGTTGGTGGGTTTCGAATATCACGTACGTTTTGTTGACAGTCAAGAAGGGTACCACTTTTGGTACTGCTTATTAAAAAATAAACAGTACTAGTATTTTATTGCAATGAGATATCACACGCAACAAAGTAGCATAAGCAAGGTCGAACCCACGTCTGTTAAAAAGGAACAAGCGACACCGCGGCGAAGAAGAGGTGATTAAGGCAGTTACAACATTCATTCTGGTGGGTACTTAGGTAGATGTGGAAGGCAGCCGGATAACCCATAATTATAATCAACGTTTTATTTAGATTACTGAACCTTATGGACTAATTTCAGTTGATTTTAAGGTTCGACCAAAAGAGATAAATAACCCTATTCACCAATTACACCGTAATTAGCGTAAGGTCATAACCACGTTAGAATTGTGCTCCGATCAAATTTTGTTCACCGGCTTCTCTCGCCTGTGTAAAACCAGAACAATATTTCTTAGGGACGTGTTATAATACATATGTTACGCCCATTTACAAATTAATATTATATATGTTTTGCATACCCACATGATTTATGTGTGCGTGCACCGTTCTTGTTTATTCCTCTTGTTCTTTTCGATTTAATTTATTGCTGGTCATTTTTCAGACGCTTGAAAAATAGCTGGTGCGAGCAAAAACCTACTTTTATTATATGCTAAATTAATTATTTAAGAAATACACTTGGAAATGTAATAACGCTCTGATTGCGGTGCCGATGCGCAGTGTAAAAAATACGTTGGATGCGCAGCGTGCTGCAATTTTGGGCAGCACTGCAACCTCCGATGATCGATACATTTTTTTTTTCGTTATTTTATACCTATTTACAAAAAATTGTTGACAAACGTATCCAGGAAGTCCATCCTGAAGAATTTACTCACTCTGCAACAGAGTGGTTTCAGGAAAACAAAAAGAAGTAGGCTCCGATATGGCATCATCTTCTGGGGGATATCACTCAAGATAAACCGAATTTTCATAATTCAAAGGAGGTTTATTCGCAGCATATTTAACATGAAGTATCAAAACTCCTGTAAACCTGTCTTTATAGAAAATCGTATATTAATCTTGAATAGGCTGTGCATTTGAAGCTCTAATATTTATCAAGGACAATCCAGAATTCTTAAAAATGAGAGACTCTTCTTACAACACTAGAAACAAGATCGATTCGTATTACACATCCCTAAGTATGTTTGTTTTGAAAGGTTGGGTTACCATGCGCAAACTTGGCCATTTTTATAACGGATAGAGTATAGAGTAAGATACGTGGTTTATTTAGAGTTAAGTATATGCGTTGTTAAACAAACAAAACTAACTAGAATAAGATACGTACATTATTTTAGCAAACAAAAAACATTACAGTAAGAAATGTGCATTGTTTTGGCAATTAAAACACACTGTTGTCCCGAAGGGCGATATATAAAAACTTAAGCATTCGCTTTAGCGA
>JAUIMW010002048.1:0-11300 GCA_033557785.1 Enochrus cinctus | reverse complement strand
CTGGGGGGCGTCCCCCCCCAGGTATCCCGAGTTTAAATCATAGAAGAAATAAAAACGTGAGATGTTTGCAGTGGAATTATGGAAGATCGTGGGGGCTCTAATCCTCAAGATATCCACGTATTTAACTTATGAAGGATGTAAAAATAATATATATTATACTGACAGCGGAGCCTTGGGGGTCTGGGGGGCGTAGCCCCCCAGGTATTCCGAGTTTAATTCATAGAAGAAATAAAAACGTGAGATGTTTGCAGTGGAATTATAGAAGATCTGGGGGGCTCTAATCCTCAAGATATCCAAGTATTTAACTTATGAAAGATGTAAAAATAATATATTACACTGACAGCGGAGCCATGGGGGTCTGGGTACCCCAAGTTTAATTCATGAAAGAAATTGGACTAGTGGTGGGCTAAAAGTATGATAAATAAATAACATATGGTAAACAGTTTATGTCACTTAAAAATTAATATAAGAATATATTATATAAATAAGAAGAGTTTAACTGGATATTTGTTTTGAAAAATTCATTTTGCAATTAATTGGCTATAAACTTTTGTGACTCTAAAGGAAATTACATCTATTAATCTAATCCAATTATACAACTAAGTTCCAATTAACATAATGCATATGTACTCAACTAAAACCAAAAATAATTATTCATTTTTGCATTAGATATAGAAACGCAAACATATATAGCTGCAGTCAATACAGAAGAACTTTTAACTTGCCCACCACTCTACAAAGATATGAGAATAATATTTTTGCACGGTGCACCGAAGTTATAGCCAGATATAATCCAAGGATTTGGTCCATAATCTGCATGAGTTTAATAAGGCGAGTGCAGAATGCCAGCGGTGATGGTTGACATGATGAACTTTGGGAACATGTGCAGCAAAGGCGACTGGTTCAGATGCACAAATAATGCTCCAAGTTCTCCCGGTTAATTAAGTAAGAAGTTCGCAGCCACTTGCCGGTTAATTGCAAGCTGCAGGTGCCTTCGATGGGGTGAAGATGTGAACTGGAATCTAATTACTGGACCCGTTCGGGAAGGGTTACTGTTTGCGTACACAATTGGTCCGAAATAATCCAGTTTTAAAAGAACATCTGCTTGTTAACTGCCTCGCGAGCGCAAAAGGATGTTTCTGCGAAGCAATTAAGGAATAATTTAATTTCGAGAAATGCATCGCAATTTTGCACCGCGAGGAGTATTATGTAAATTAAAATTTCTTTTCGGGTGGTATAAGGAAAAGTTATATTTGTATAAGAGCCCAATTACAATGCAAAAATATAAGATCTCCGTACAGGCGGAGGAATATGCAATTTATATACATTTTCCGAGGAAGGCGTACTAAAATACAAGTAGACTCGGCGAGAAGACGAGGACTTAATGTGTATTCAGGTCAGAGTGAGTTACAAAAAGTAATTTAAGTTATTCTATATAAGAAACGTATTAAAAACTTTTTCAATTTTGTGCAAATCCTTAGTCAAGCTCAGATAATTTGATCGCTTTTAACTCGAGGAAACTTGTTCAAACTAATGCTTTTCTCCTGCAGACTTTAATCCAAGATGGTTAGACTCATAACGAACATATGTTGACGATAAGACAGTCTGGCCCGGCCCTCTTCTCCGCTCAAACGTATTTGGTGTGTGTATTACTTCTCCGCAAGCCACTTTTGATAAGTTTTAATTGCTTTAACGTACACAAACCATAATCGTTGGTTGAAACCATAAATCTAGAAGTGATTATAATTCACTTTACTTTTTTGTTTCTTGATTGACGTAAGCATAATTTGCACCAGAAGGTCAGTAAAATATTTTTATGGCAACATAAAAAAGAACTAAAACACGAATTTAGTGATTTAAACGATTAAGATTTAAATCTAGCAAGGGTAGCTTACCCCTTCGGAACAAAACAGCTGAGATAAGCTTTGCGTGAATATGTATATCCATTTTGGTCATCAACATGTCAGGTGTATATAGGAAGTTACGTTATGGGATTGAGCCAGAACACAAGAACTCTGTACCCTGCTTATTTTGTAAAATAACCTTTTTGTTTCGGATCCCTTGCTTTGCACCCTCGCTCTCCTACACGATTGTAATCTAATACTAACGAAACTTCATTGTTGCCTAGCTTTCACGAACGCCCAACATAGATACATTTTTTCCAGACAAAATCTGATAGGGATGAATATTGAAAAAAGAGGGTGGGATTCCCAGCTTTCCACGCGAAATTAAAGAGAGTACTAGGGACAAAGTTGGCAGACGGAAGAAGAGAGGCGAAATCAGCAATTAAGAATTCCCAAAGTTAAAACAACAATTACGAAATGTGGTCTGGGCGAAATTACAAAACAGAAATTAAAGTGAACTCCAGCACAAGAAAAGATAAAACAAGTGGAGTAAATTCGTCGACTATTAAAAGGAAAAGTAGTTGAATTAATTAAATCTCTTCCCGAAAGAGTTTAAACAAAATTTATCCCCGTTTGTAGCAAAATGAACCGCAGAGTCGTTCTCGAGGAGATTTTAAGTTAATTAAGAACAAGGAGCAGCCATATACTTTTGACCCCTCTTTAAAAGGGGCCCCCTCGCCGAGCGCTCGAGGCACCCCAACCTGCTCGTAAGTTATTGAGGAAACAAATCGGCTTCTAAGACAACACGTAGACGTTATTAATGCAAGAAAAATTAGTTCGAGAAAATCCTCTCTCTCTATGCACTGTCGTTCGTTATGAGATAACGTTCGTTCTCCTCGACGTTTGATGTTCTTCCGTATTAACTAACCGGGTTCTGAAATAAATTGCAAGTAGTTGCATGCACAGGATAATACCGTACTGATTTCATATTTGCATTTTCTTGACGTCGATGGCGGAATGCTTTTACCATTTTTCATGATTTGGTGAATGTTTTTAGATAAGGTCTTGGAAATTGAATAGCATATCGAACTTCACTTCCATCTAAATTTCTACTCTACCAAATGTATTTTCCTGCACATACTTTCTTATTGTGCAAGGAGGTAGAAAGGCTTTTGACATAACAAATCTTCTTTTGCTTCCCAATTTATTATTTTAATTTATAGCTTAAGCTTTAGTTAAAATTAATTAAATTCAAATTTAAAAAAATTAAACATAATTAAAAACTTACCGTACGAGAAATACGCACACATGCTAAAATTAAATTTCAAAAAACTAAAAATAAAAACGGGCAACAAAATCACTTTCGCTTTTTAAAATACGTCTAACTTGTGCAACGATACTGATTGCTATTCGAAACGACTTGAGACAACCGTCCTCCCAAGAATAGATCGCATCCCGACTGCCAAAACACAATAGGGCCATAAAGTGCCACAAAAGTAAAAAAAAGCTTAGGTAATATTCAGAAACCCTTTCGTTTAATGACCGTAGGAAACATTGTACAACAGGACGTAACTTCTATAGAAAACGAAAACGTAAATTTATGTAAAGGTATGTGCTGCAATTACAGGTAAGGCCGTTCCGCCCAAACAGAAAGTGAAAACAGTTATTTGAGATTTTTGGGATATCCAGAAAACCGCGTTCCAGGGTCAGTTTAACTTCAGGTGTAGTCAAGGTGATGTGATTAATGCCCAGTTCCTCAGGTGATTAATTCAAGGCTGAAAACTCCCTTTTTCGGATAAACTAAAATTAACGAGGTAAGGTGTCTTGACTCTCGATACATAATCAGTATTCAGTGCGATGAACTCAAAATTTGTTGTCTATTCACTCGCGGGAGCTCAAACCACACATTTACATAAAACTATAGGGAATTGTAAGCAGATACGTGGATCACATTAAGAAGTTAAAGGCGATGTGCCTTTTGGAATTTTATTTTCGTACAGGTGTTACTTTTCTTGTTATCTATTAAAACAAATTGGATCTTCTTTCCTTCGCGATGGCACCAGGAGAAATTGAGGAAATATTTATTGCTCTTGCAATATTATGCAAAGTTCTATCCTGGATGCGACGAACTGTGCCTTGAATATGAATATGCATTTTCATTAGAGACAATGCACATCCTCGAAACGTGTCCCCTTAGCAAGAACATGAGTGAGTTGGGCATTATTAGGGACAGTTCACAGCGCCCTGGACGTGTTTATCTTGCAAACTTCGTGATGGTTATGGAACTCCTAAATTTAACTCAATGTATATCAAAAATACAAAATACGCTAAAGTAAAATGTGTGCGTTGTTTCGGAGAACAAAACGTTTTAAAGTAAGATTTGTGCGTTGTTAATTTATATTAAAACTACTTTTTAATTATTTATTGGTTTCAAGAAAATAGGAAGTTGAGTACCTGGCCCTGTGGTCTTTTATTGTTACAAATCAGTAATATTGAATATATAAGAAGGTCTATCTACGCAATGAGTTTAAAAAATTTTGATCTTGAAGCATGAACATGAAGAGGTGATACATACTGATGTATACAGTTATTTTTTTACAATAAAAACAATAATCACCAAAAGGTCTGGGAGACATATATAACTTTTATATTAAAAAAATTTACCGAAAAGCAGTTCAACAATTTCAAGCAGAAAATGTAGGCGAAGTTGTAGCCAAGTTAAATATCGCAATCATTTTGAAAACAATCGTGGATGATTTAAAACCTGAAAATATAATAAATGGCTTTAGAGCATGTGGTTTGAGTCCTTTTGATGAGAATGCCATTGATTACTCGAAATGTCTAGCTACAGAAGAAAACGATGAAGTGTCCAATGGAGAAAATAGGTTGATGTCTTTAAAAAACTTTGAAAATATTGTAGGAACCGGAGTGATATACAAAATGAAAGCCCAGCAATCTCCTGATTCATCCCTGGATAATACATCTCAAACATTATAAAAACTTTGGCGTTTCTTTCAAAGTGATCCACAAAACGATTCAACTAATATTGAAATACAGAATGTAAATAATTCAACAAATGTAAATCTGACCACTGAAAAAAATGTAACATTAAAATTTACTATAACTTCTACAAAAATTCATAAAGATTTGTGCCCGGCATCTTCTTCGAAAGAAACTCCTCTATTTAGCAAACCAATCAATGACTACTTACAGAATGCTTCAGAAAATAAAAGAAAATTTCTTAGAAAGACAGAAAAAACACCATTCGTTATAATCTCTGAGAATTTAAAAAAAGCAATTAAAAAAAAAGAACTAGAAAATGCTCTTAAGAAGAAGAAAAAAGGTAAAAATGTAGGAAAGAAGTCGAAAAATGGTAACAAAACAGATAGATGTGGAAAAAAACCTTAACGTTGAGACTGATACTGAAAATTTAAATTAAAAAAAAATTGAAACAGAAAACAAAAACGATAGCTGTAAAATGAAGATCCTATCAAACTTGAAGATAGTTCTCTGTGATATATGCTGGGGTCTATATGTTGAAGATAAGTCTTTATTATGTACTTCTTGCAATAAATTTTATCATCGTAAGTGCATTTCTATTAAGCATCAAGAGCATATTCCGGATGATGATAAACTTTCTGACTTTATATGCCATAGATGTTTTTTGTTAAATGATGACTCTGAATCTTCTGAGGAAGATATTCACTATGAAGACATGTTTTAGTCATAATAGAAATTTAATTTTTAGTTCGAGTTAATTTTAATTTATATTTTTTAATTTGGCCAATAACTGTACGATCTCGTGGCCAATAACTGTTAATTCATGTTTATGTTTTTTTGTTCATTTTCTTTAAATTTATAAAATTTAAAAAAAAATGGAAAAAATATTATTAATAAGTAGGAACATGAATGTAGTATCTAATTGCATGTTTTATTTAGATTTAAATCAAATTTACAATTTTCGAAGTGGCCAATAACTATACTGCTTCCCTCATATTCTTCTTAAAATTTGACCCTTGACACTCGCAGCTTCGCTGTTCGCCGAGATTCGCTTTTCAAGGCAATTAACATCTTATTCAAATATGTTTTATTTACTAAAATAGACCCACATTTTTTTAAGCAGAAGCTGTACTATATTGTATGTTTTGTTGTCCCGAAGGGCAATATAAAAAAAGCTTAAGGATTCGCTTTAGCGAATCTCGGCGAGCAGCGAAGCTGCGAGTGTCAAGGGGCAAATTTTAAGTAGAATATTTAATGCTATAGATTGACAAACAAACAGTTCTTATGTTTGTCGGTTAACTTTCGAGAACATTTGGAGACGTGAATTTTTAAGTTACAAAGCAATAAATGATCGTGGGCATTACTGACTGTTTTACTCTTATTTTTGTGCATCATAGAAGCCCTTCTTATAACGGATAAAGTATAGGTACTTCTAATGTTTAGTGTTTAAAAATCTTGTTAAGTAATTTACGGTTTATTAATCATCAGCAAAAATCTAGGAATCTAAGTATCTGGAGACCAGAGACCTCTGGTGGTTCTATTTTCATTTTTACTGCTACCCTGTTTCATCATAGGAATATTTACCGATTTTAAAAAATAAAAGATGAACTACCAAAGAGTCCAGGATCATGAAATGTCTTTTATGTGCACTACTTTCTACATTCCATATTCTCCAAACTTCCAGGAGAAAAATCTTTTATTGTAAAACACAGTAAACTTCCCTATCCTGCAATAGTTTATTTTTCCAGTACATCAGTAATCATATAGAAAAACCTCCAAGGAGTGAAATTGTAAATGAGTGAACGATTATTAAGATTTGATAATATCAGTCAGAAGTACTTCTAATTAGAGTCCCTGGAAAACATGTCATGCCCCCAAGGTCCGTTGATCTTTTATTGTTAAAAATCAATTAATAGTAACAAACAATATAAAAGAAGAGCCACTGAAAGATCTAAACGGCATAGAATTGATTTTCTTACTTATTTATATTTTATCAACATCCACATATTCCACTGGTAGGTTACACATAAACAATTGAAAAACGACAATCTGGGGGACATACTTCTAATCAATGTATTTGATATTAAAAACTCTTGATAATTTTTTATGTTTTGTTAAATAACAGAATGAACTTAGGAAGCTGAGAACATTCTATGTTCCCCAGTCTCTTTGGTTATTCTTGTTTTATTGGAAACGAATCTGTATACATCCCTATTCTGCTAACAAACTACATAAAGAAGGATTACCAAAGGGTCTGGAAGACATGGAATGTCTTCGGTTTCCTGTGTTTCTTCTGTTAATTTGTAAAACATAAACAAATGAAGGAATATCCAAATTTATTAATATCTATATTTCGATTTTTCTATTAACAAAAATAAAAGATAAGTCACTACTGGAATTTTTGAATGTTGAATGCAAAAATGTCGAAAGCAGTGTACGGGAAGGTCATTCCATATCTTCCAGAACCTCTGACTAGTATTTTACTAATTCGCCAAACGCTTTTCATTTGAGGGCTAAGCTACGAGCATACGCAGCTATATTTTAAACCACTTTTATAGCAGGCGAAGCAGCTATCAATAAATTGAAATGTGAGGACTTCATTTATGTCTTGTAATAGATAGGAATCAAATTTCCATAGAAAATAGATTAGGTAAATTGTTCTTAGTAATTTTAGATTTTAATTTAATATTTTACATTCTAAATTGTTATTATTAATAAAATTATATATTTTTCTTTCTTTTACTAATCCAGACCATAAGTCCATTGTAATGTTTGCTTATTATTAATAAAAATTAGGTCTAAAGGGGTAAATTGCTCAAACATAAATGAAACTATAAAAAATACTTCTGCTAATAAATATTTTATGTTATCTGCAGCAATTTATTCTAGTATAGAGAAGTTTGCTGATTTTTTATAATAAAAGATATAGAATGTCCTCCAAGTATACGGAATATCAAAATTTGTCAGCATCATATACATTTAATTTTTTAAATCAAACAAAAAACGTAGAAAGCCGTATACCTGGAGGACATTCCATGTACTCTAGACCCCCTGGTGGTCCTTTTTTTATGTTCTTTGCTACTCTTTTGCCGAATAAGAATGTAGACAGATTTGTTTACAACAAAACAAGAATCACCAAGGAATCAGGAACTTTGAATGACTGACAGGTACTTCATTCATTCTGTTAATAAGTGGAAAAAAATGAAGTTTTCTATTTTTTACATCGAATACAATAAAAGTAGGAAGCAGTGTACCCAGAGAACAAATTGGTAAAACATAAAACATTATCATGTTTTTTTTAAATCAAATACAAAATGTAGAAAGTAGTGTACCTGGAGGACATTCCATGTCCCCCTGGCTCCATGTTAGGTGATAATGGCTATAGTAAAGGGAAGCATACTGTTATTTTACAGTAAAAGAAGAATCACCAAGAGGTTTGAGGGAATTTAAATGTCCATCAGGATGAGTACCTAAGTTTATCTAAGGACCTAGATTAGAAGTGACCCTTTTTTATGTTGTTTGTTACTCTATGTATACAGATCCATTACCAAAAAAACCAATGTCACCCAGATTGTCCTGGCTATCCTTATTTGATTAAAAAAACATGATATTTTCATGTTTTTGTTTTGCCAGTTAACAAAACGCTTGCAGAAAACCGAGTCCTTGGAGGACATTTCATGATGCTTAGACAGAATGAAATTCCATGAATTTACTTTTATTAAGATAGATAGCCATGAATCTGGAGGACATTATATTTCTCTATACTGTATCAGAAAAGCAGACAATATAAAAGGAAGTTCCGAGGGGTATGGAATGCCCTTCAGGTACACTGCCTTTTATTTTTTTATATTCAATATTAAAAAATTCCCCTAGAGACTTTTCTTTATTTTAGTTTATAGAAAAATCGAAATATATTTCATATAAAGAAATATTGATACAAATTAACAGAAGAAACATAGAAAACCAAGTCTTTTGTTATTAAAAATCAATAAACTTCCCTACATTAGAATAAATTGCTGTAGACTACATAATAGATGGATCACCAGTGTCTAGAGGACATGGACTGTCTTCCTGGTACTTTGTTATGGCATATACCCAGGTTCTCAGTTTCCAGTTTGCTGTTGTGGAGCCAGAAACGTTCTCTATGTGTCCTATTTTTTTCCTGTTGATTGATTAAACATAAATTAATGTTTTGCTCTCTATGTACTTCTGGTTTAACAACCTCTTATTTAAAAAATTGAAATTGTTTATTTAAGAAAAATTTGGCAGTATATTAATAGTCTTTCCAATAAACAACACAAAAGTGTTCATATTGATTTTTCATAATAAAACGAGTATCGCCAGAACAATCTAGGCGACATTGTTTTTTTTTTTGTAAACGTATCTGTATACATATAATAGCAAACAACATAGAGAAGAGTCACCATGGGGGTCTAGGGGACATGGAATGTCCTCCAGGTTCTCTGCTTTCTACGTTTTGTATTTGATTAAAAAAAAACTTGATATCTTCATTTTTTTGTGTTTCACTAATTAACAGAATATATACCTGGAGGACATTCAATGTATCCAGACCACTTGAGTACCATAAGGTCACTTCCCCCAGACACCCTGGTGATTATTCTTTTACTGTAACATAGCAGTTTACTCCCCTAAACTGTAATAGAGTAATCTAAAAGAAGGTTCACCAAGAGGTCTAGGAACATGGAATGTCCTCCAGGTACACTGTTTTCTACGTTTTGTATTTGATTTAAAAAAAAACCTTGATTTTTTCATGTTTTATGTTTTACCAATAAATAGAAGGCTCGTAGGAAACCGAGTACATGGAGGACATGGAATGTTCTCCAACTCCCCTGGTAGTTTTTCTTTTATGTTATATGTTGTCTATCTTAGTATGACGAAATATATTAATTTATAACAATAAATGGAAAACCACCAGGTAGTCTTCTGTTAATTGGTAAAACATAAAACATGAAAATATAAAGTTTTTTTTAAACAAATACAAAACGTAGAAAGCACTGCACTTGGAGGACATTTCATGTCCTTCTTTATGATTGATCATGTTATTTTCTCTAATTATATATTGTTAACGTTGAGATGGCTACATTTTGGAATGCTTTGGAGCTTGTTCCTTTGCATCTACTCTACATTTCCAACAACATTGATTTTAAAGTCGTTTTTTTAAATAATGCTCTACTTGATTTGTTTGATATTCATATACTCTTATATATCTCCTAATATCAGGCGTATGATGACTTTCAGGAATCGGGCGCTTATAAGATTTAAGAAAGATCGTAGACCTGATGCTTGATGATTATTACAAGGCATTTAGAAACCTAATTACCTCCACTATTAGTCGAGAGGAGAGCACTTATTGAGTATTTGGCTGTTAGGGATCATAGAGTAGACCCCCTGAATAATCATTTTATTTCCAATTCTACAGTATTTCATGATAAAAAATCTCTTCAATCTTACCCTGTTGGTTCAGATTCAATTTCAGCAAGAATGCTTCGTTTTTGTGGTACAGTTATCTTGCAACCAGTCACTCACATAATTAACTATTGTTTACTTGATGGTGCTTTTTCCTCGATTTGGAAAAAGACTAATGTTATGCCAATTCCGAAGACTGTTAATTGCAATCGTGTCGAGGATGTTCGTTCAATTAGTATTTCTTGCACTCTATTAAAGGGTTGTCGATCGTCAGCAGCGCCAACATATCAGTTGTTATGACATTCTTCTGTCAAGTCATCCTGGATTTAGACCCAGTTACAGTTGCACCACGGTATACTCAGCGATTTCTGATTTTTAACGTGTAATAATCTTGAATTAGTAAACATAAAATGAAATCGTTTGAATTTAATATTAATTGACGTTTAAAAGTCTTAATAATTCTTCGTTTATTTATATTTTCACTCAGCTATAAGAACGAAAAGGGCCATAATATGTTCTATGTATAAAAATAAATTATAAACTCGATAACTCTATGTTTGTTTATGTTTAATCAATCAACACGAAAATCATAGGAACTTTAGTAGTAAATAAATAAATATTTTTTAATATGAAATTAAAAAACGTAAAAAGTAATGCATCTGGAGAACATTTATTTAAAAATATTAAAATTTCTAGATGTTATTCTGTCAACTATGTGTATTTATTCTATATAGACGAGAACAGGAGCTCTATTTTTAAGTAATACATTAATTAAATCAGTTCAGATAGTGAATAAAAGTAAACCCCTATAAAAACGATGCTAGACAAAATACTTTTAACGCAGGTTTAAGTATACGTGTGTACGAAAATATAAATTCATTTGATTCGCTGAATTTAGTAATTGAGTGGTTAGATTCCTGTTAATGATATTCCTCTCTTAAGGAAAAGCTGTAAATGTTATTAAACATTTACGTACGAGTCTAGTGTGGTCCTAGGTGCACAAAACGTGAGGTAATAGACCTCTTAATT
>JAUIMW010002047.1:0-11300 GCA_033557785.1 Enochrus cinctus | reverse complement strand
AAAGTTTTTGCTTTTATGGAATTGCCACGACCGATATTTCAATCTTTTTATGACAAATTAGTGGACCATTACGTTTTTTTTATTATCATCGTATGACAATTTTGAGCGAGACGTCAAAAATCGATACAAGTCGCCAAACGCGCGTGCGCCCCCTAAACCGATCTTAGCTTAGTAAAAGTTTAACCCTAAAACGCTAAGTGCGACATTTACAAACCATTATACATTTACAACCGTAATATGGAAATCCATAAAACGACGGTGGCCCAGTAACAAGGATCAAATTAATATCGAACTCCTTCTCATCGGAAGCTGATCTAGGCCCCTCAATAATTAATAAAATGTCACCGGGGTCGTGCCAACCTCGATAAAAATGAAAGTGATGAATAACGGACGACGGAGGTATGCGGTGATTTGACCGGACCTTTCCATGGGGTGGCTCGGAGACCCGGGGCCCAAGGGCGGACAATGGATAAATGAGTTCGGGTGCTCTTGCAGGAGTTCGTGTCGCTGCAGGAGAGCGCTTTTCTTCATGTGACATTAGTCACAAGAGGCTCATAGTTATGCACCCCGCGACACCACGTCCACGATATGTTTTCGACCTAATGGGCCGCACTCAATAATCTGACTCTGATATCATGTGCGCAAATAGCCAAATCGTTTAACAAGATATTATTTGGGGATGTACCCCGTTACATTTATGTTTCCATAGGGCCATTTTGATCCACCAAACGGATGATCGTGGTCGTTATTCTCTTGGACTCCGTGTTCAGTTGAAACTAAAAGGTTTTAAAGTCAGATTCGGTTCTTATTACAATGTATTTTTTATTGCTTCATAATGCCGAGTATTTTGTTGAAAATAGAGTTGACCCCCGAAGGGGGTGGAAATGCCCTTAAAATTTAAAGCCGATGATTGAATTGCTCAAAGGGAGTAACGCGTCGGCATAATTTACCTGCGGGATAGTCCAGCCTATTTGATATTTGGAGTCCATCTAATGATGAGAGACGTAATCGATATACTTGTGGGATGTTCACTGATTGGCAACGGTTAATTTAACCTGAGTGTATGTTGACATTCGACGAGGAAGAAACTAACCGTCGGAGCGGCCCCAACGTACTATATTGAATTTCGACGGACTCAATTATATTACCATGTGTATGCACGGCTTAGTAGACAATCGGCAATAATCTTCAATTATTAGTCGTTTAACTTAATTTACATTAACACAATGTGGTAAGATCAAATGAATTTGCATTGTAACACGAAGGGAAATTACCTGCGCGGGCAATTTCCCTTCGTTGAACGAGACAATGCATCGATATTAGTCATGTAAATAAAGAATACGCATATCTAAAGAAAACTGGCGCAGTCAGCAGTGTGCACTACAAAAATCTTCAAGTGAAAAGGTGATGTCCGCGTAACAAGCTTAAATTTGCTTTGATCATTAAATCTAGCGACAAATTCGGCCCTGAAGCGTAAATAGATACTTTTGAAACTACATTTCACAGTGGTGAAAACATGACTAAGCTACATAATAAAATAAATTGAATTTTGAGTTAAATGTTAAGTACTTCGCAGCCCGGGAACTGCTTGCTCTCTAACTAAAACAAATTCTCGTCTCAAATTTTATAAAGACGTTCAATTTATATTCCGACACACATTTTAAAAGTGGTTAATTACCTTTCGCCTCTCACTTTTCATTACGGATTCTAAGCATATTTTCTTTAGGAAATGAAATTTGCGATTGTCGCGCTAAATTTATTCCCATATATATCCGGACCGTGAAAAATTACAGGCAGACGGGACAGGCTAAATGAGTTTGTTTTTCAAACTAGTTTGCATCGCCGGTCTGTCGCGCGAAGGTAAATGATGCTATTATTAATACGGACCTAATTTATAGAAATAACGTGTTATCTTTTCTACTATAAACATTTGTTTGTAATTACCGTTTTGTCCCAATGCCTCTAGATGCGCCGTGCGACGTAAGTGCGGGGCGTACCTGCATTTACACAGCGATGCCCGCACAATTAATTATAAATAGCGTTCGCACATTTAAAATTGATGTCAAGATGTCACCAAACCGTTTCACATAATTAAATGACATGAGGGTCGCTGACAGTTCTCGTAATTTACTTAAAATCACATTTACAGCGAAAAGTATCAATGTTGCGCGGTCGCATTAATTTTATTGTTTCCCGGTGGTACGAACCAAATAAATATGCGACAAAAACGCTGTCGTCGCAACGATTAAATAAGATATATACTGGTATATCGTAATGGTTCTTTCCTGTCATTAGAACTTCTCGGTATAAAACGTTTTATTCTTGGTGCAACGCCTTAAAAACTTAAGTGCTCGCGATATTACACAGTTATTTCTCCAAGAATTAAGTCAAATTTACGTTTGTATGCTTGGTGCGCCTGCAATTAAAAAAAAAAACATCCCGACGGCGAAAGCAAGTGCGCGTTTTGGCTAACGCATCGGACGCTCACAAAACCCCAAAGACGACAGGGAAGTTCAAAACGCGCGCCACACGATTTTTTATATATTTTTATAATATGTGAACACTCGATTTAATGTCCGTTTTATATTTTGGGCAAAATTCATTTGCGCGTCGGCATGCGACTTACAAATTGTTTTTTCAATATACATTATTATGTGAACTTCTCGCCCTCGGTCTCCATCACGATTTAATTAGTATTTGATAGGAGTCGATTTTTTAATAAAATCCCAACGTTTCGACATTAAAAAAATAACCGCGAGTTTCCATTTCGCTTTTTTTTCAATAACTCGGCTTATAAAAGCTCAGCTTTAAAGCAAACAAACTTTTTTACGTGCCAGTTGGATGGTTCATAAGTAGCTGGTTAATTAATGTATCAAAAGGGCAACATAAACTTCAGGTTGTAGATGTAAAAAAAAAACTCGATATATTGTAAATAAGACATAAATTTCGACTACAACCGTTCGCGAACACATTTGTTTGCCAGTAGGAACGGATTCTTTCAACCTCGGCAATGCTCATTTGCGCTCACAAACGTTCAGCAGTGAAGCCTGTTAGTGGAAACGAGGCTTTATAATGCAGACTCGTAAAAAATGCCAGACGTAGTTTACATCCTCACAATAGACGTCTTTCTTTGGGGACGCCGGCGCGCCTTCCTAAAGTCCTTACGCCAAAAATATGAGGAATGTTTACAGATCCACAGTTATGAAAATTGCTCTCTTGATCAATGCAGACGTGGATACAAAATGCCTTTTTTGCGCCCAACGTGCGTCTCCGTCTTGACAATATTCTAAATAAGTTTTAATCCTTAAACCACCGAGGAAACTGTTGCCGTTGAATTTTTGAAAAGCTCAGTAACAACGCTCGACTGGCGTTTGCCTATTAAAATATTCGAATTGCGGAAAGTAGGGCCGTTTATTTTAATCGAAACACCGGTGGAGAACGGAGCGCGAATTAAGTGACTTCGTTTCGACGCTTCTTACCATCCGTCTTGAAGCTCTGGTGCAAATTAACGCAACTTAACCTTTTTACCAGAAATTAAGAATATTTTGTCTGAGCAAATTTGCTTTTATTTGAAGGAAAAAATATTTTGGTTGCGAACTGAAGATGAGGATTTTTTTAAATCCTAATTGGCGTAGTGCAAATGTTGGGTTGTGTCCCAGCGATTAGTAGTTTATAGAGTTATTTTGTATGCATAGTGAAGCAAGGACTTTGTAGTCTAAAACTTTGGATGCCATAAATAAACAAGTGTGCACGAAATAGATATTACGTTACGAGGGGCAGACAGTTTTGTTGCTTAGACTATCCATTACGAAGAATCCTTACGAAACAGCTCCAGCGTCTCAAAAATGCGTTCGATCTTACCCTAGTTCATGTTCTGCTCTTTAAGTTATCATCTTTCTTGTTGCACTTGAACTTGAAGCCTGAATTTAATATACATGGATCAAATTAGTTTCATTGTTTTTCAAAAAACACTTTTGCAACCGTTGAACCATAAGAAAGGCATTGCATTTTTTAAATTTCAACCAAATTTTGCACCCCCTCACTCGTCATAACACTTAATTAAAACCATTCTTCGCCTACGTCTGCTTGACATCTTCCAATTTCAATTTTTGAGCACCTCTGTATATTTATACTCGAGGCACGCTTAATTGCTTCCCCATATACGCATTATCTTACATTTGATGTTCATAACTTCTTGGATAAGTCTAAATACGCTTAAATTTAGGGATGTTTTGTCTTATAATATAATAGATGGGAACAAGATTAATTTATTTTCATTGTGTCGACGCTTTAGGTGAAGGAACGAGTTCAGAACTTGCGCTCTGCATCACTCTAAGATCCAGCGACTTTGCCATTCATTTGACGTTATTTTCCCTCTCATCCCGAGCATATTCTGTGTAAACTCTTATTATTTTCTGTTTATTTAGATATAAATTGTTCCTTTGTGTCACATCCGAGCTTTCATTTTAGTATTCCTGAATCAATAGTGCAGTTTAAATTGAAAAATTGGGTTGTTACAACGGACGTCTAACGCACGTTTTTTAACTTATTTAATTTTTTTATTATTAATAAACCCAAAATGAACGCCAACCCCGAAAAAGAATTTTTCAGTTAACTCTCAATTTTCACGAAGATTTTCAAAGATACTTTTCAAAGAAAGGTAAATTCGTGATTAGCAGTAATTTCATTTTCGGCGTTCTCGGGGAGAGAAAGCGCGCGATAAAATCAGCTCTAGATCTTCCAGTGACAGTATTTGGAAATATTGTATGAATTTGGCAATCTCCATGGAGGGGTGTCTGCCGTTAGGTTATGAGATGATATTGAAGGAAGTCGGAAACTGTATGCCTACAGGACTAGCGATGAAATAGCCACCATCCGTAAAGCGTTGTGGCGTTAGTATTGATTTATCTCCGGTGCTACAGATCTCGTTCCCGCTCTGACAATCATCCCAACCCCCATTTACCCTTCGGCAGGGAGGAAGCCACTCAAAACCGAGGTGCATAAATTTATTGTTCAAGTATTATGCACGCGAAAAACTGTTTGCAAAGTTAATCGTAAACGATTTACATAAAATTTGCGCAGTGTCTCTGAAGCTCTACAGATTTTAAAGAAGAACTATTACTTTTTTCTTATTAAGTTAAGTAACTCGGACTAACTCCGAACTTTTTTAAATTCCTTCGCGTGTGAATTATTCCAGGCCCATTATACGCCTAGATGATCGCCTAAAAAGGTCAACGACGCCAATTTCGTTTAAGGTGCACCCAATATTTATTTGTTTCTAAATAAAAACTAACACGACTGCACACAATCCTTCAGAAAATAAAAGGTTTCCTCCAAGCAACTCTTTCATTAAATACTTCAATTATTTTACCAAAAGCGGCGATGCATAAAGTTAACACAATTCCTTTTTGTCGTAATTAGAAATCATTGTAAATTACAACGTTAAAAACACAGCAGCAGAGGTAATGTTTCATAAATAATGCACAGGAGTGTATTAAACAGTGTTTTGAAAAATTAGTATTCTAAGAAGGGACGCCTTAATACACAAAAGATCCGAAAGGGGCAATAAAGAAATGAAATCGGGCGTACAGGCGAATGTGCAGGGCGATATCGCCGGGAAAAATAGTCGAAAATTCGTGTCTAAAGCCGAAATTAACAGCCTAAAAATGCAGCTCGAGTGCATATCTCTTCTTCCCCTCCAAATAATAAAACCGAACGGCTCGTCGAGATTCCGGGTTCGGGATCGAATTGTTTTATGAGCCAAAAAACTCCCGGGAGTGTTGCATTTAAAGAAGCCCCCGATAATAAAATCCTCCGTCAATTCATCCTTTTAAATCTTCATCTAAATGCAAGCAGGTAATATTGATTATCCTTTGATTGGTCTTTGAGAAAGAGAGCAATCGCGACACTTTTTTTTTGTTTTGGACTTTTCCTGGCATAAATTTTATGGCAATTTAAAGTTTCACCTTTTAATTGGCAACTTTGAAAAAGAAAAACTTCCAAGTAGATTATTGTTGTTGCTGCTAAAGTCAAACCGTCCAACTTGCCTAGCGTGCTGTATTGGAATAAAAGTAATATCTGCGATAATTTGCGAGAAACTTAATCGGGTTTTACGTTTTTTAATTTTGAAATGTACCTGAAGCGACAACATTTTCCCCCAAGAGTTTTATCTTTGCCGATTGTCACAAGAAATTCTCTTGGTCCACTTAGTACATAAATTTGTATTTAACTTCGGGGTGAGCGTCTTCCCCCGCCATCCATTACTTTAAATCTCGTTTAAAAGTCTACATGTCCAAATGAGTTTCAGGAAACACCTAAAAAGATTATTCTAGTTAAGAAATCTTGGAGCGAGAGAGTGCTTCGCCCGGAGGTACGTTTTATACTTAACATAAAACTTTTAGCAATACACATTATCTAAAGTAAAAAAGTGTATTTACATATGTACGATAGTCCGAGGGAATTTATGACACGGTTAATATCAATTCGGAGATTGCTACAAATGGCTTTCATACCCGTTGCAATTTAGATAAGTTTCTAAATATAGAAGGTCGTTAAGAAAATTGCAATATCTTTATAGCTCGGCTTTTATTGTAAAATTTAGGTGGATTGAACTATTTTAACGTCATCCTACGTGAACGTTACGAGCAATGGACATCCAGTTCATCTTACTTTATTTATTTTTCACGGAAATTGTATCTTTGTTATTTCATTCGCTCTTTTTTCCTGTTCTCTTGGGCCTGAATTTTCCTGCGTGTTAGGTGGGTGCCGTACTAATTAAGCAATAAAAGCAACACAATAGAAACAAAACTACACTCTTTAAAATTAATTAAAACAATACAAAACATTCTACCAATACACTAAAGCAACTTGTAGATTCTGAAAAATGATTTAACTGAACATAATGAACGGTGAATTCGCAGTTCGCGTACAAAAGTATAACATTTAATTACTCCTTTTTGTTGTGGTTTATATATAGCAACGGCTACCGTCAACATCAAAGAATACGAAATCCATACAGAAAACGCTTGCTATTTTATTCCTTTTATTAATATAACATAAGGGATGGGATGCTCCCTCCACACATCGATCATCCTTTATTTTCCTAATGCTCTTGCCTGTTCAGATCAATTATTTTTCTTTTATTAACTTAACATGCTTGTTTTCTCTACGCCATGAATACCCTCTAATGGATAAACTAAACCGTTACGTGATTTTCTAAACACGTTTCGCTGGGGGAAATGTACACAATAAAATTGATTCCGTTTATTAGGAATATTAGGAATTTGTTGCTTAAGTTTCGACCTTAAAGCGGTTGAAAATGGATACCTTAAGGCTGTGGCGACGAACCTTTATTACATGCCAAAAATTATAGAGGAAGTGACGTGCCTGATATTTTTTGATCATTTTAATTTATTGGTGCCTTCGCTGTGTATTTTGATACTTTCGTTACGCCCTGCAGATCAAATCTCCTTTTGCTTCTACATCGAATGAATTCTTAATTTTAACTAAAGAATTTCTAGAACATTGATAAAACAGTAAAATGTTTGTGCTTTTTTAAGTGGCCATAACTTTTTTTATTAATAACATTTTTATGTTCTGTAAAATCCTGCAATATTCCTATATGCGTGTTGTATATTATGCAAACATTACGAAGAACTTTTTTCTTGATTTTAACATGTCAATTGTTAGATAATAAGGCAGTATTGATTTTTATTATTAGCGGATTTAACAATAAAGGGCAATGAATGTTATCAACAAACGTGTGGGATACCTGTTTCTAGAATTGGTGCTTCCATTTTATATACAAAACTGAAAAGACTATTTTTATTAATGTACCCACATCATAAAAAATCCAGTCTCCAGCACTTGAGTTCAAAATTTATTAGTATTACATAATCTACCTATCTAATTAGAAAATATTTAGGAACACATAAAATATTATTTATCCAAGATTTTTCCTAGACAATTCGACATTCGAACTTAACACATCTTAAAAAATGGCAATTAATAAATAAATTCTACTGTTATAAATCAAAGTTAATTATCTCCTAGTCCCTCTCCAACATGTGTTTTTATATATTGCTTAATATTACTTTTACATACTATAAAAGTATATACTTCAATACGTTAAAAAGGGCTCAAAAATCAAATAGTTAACAAGATACTACAGCTGTGTTACTTCGAACTCAAATTTTTTCACTTCTTCAAAAGATTTCTCTTCGTTTTTAGGTTTTATTTTTTTTTATTAGTCATCTTAAAGTAATGTGTAAGATATTTAATTTTTTCACAAGTCACATTTTTTACAGTTTTTTCGCATTTAAATTTCTAATTGGTTGATTTTTAAACTTAAACTATTTATATAGTTCCTCACAAAACATAGATTTCGCAGCGAAATTTTGACCTAGTTCTCTAATTTTCCCACTTCTTCACTTTTAGATTTTCAATTTTTGATATTTAATTTTTGTATCTTCGGGCTATTCCTAATTTCATCGCATTAGGGTTTCTATCTTTACAAGACGCAACTTCGCAGCGTAACTTCTAGCTAGTTCCCTATTTTTAATTTACCCTTCGTTTGAAGGTTTTTAATCTTTTAGTATTTGTTATATTCAGTTTAAAGTCTCTTATTCTCTTGCTAAGACGCAGCCTCGTAGCATAACTTCAGTATAGCCCTCTTTAAAAAAATATTCGTCGCAAGACTTCTAATTTCCCTTTGAGGTTTCTAATATATTCACAAGACGCAGTTTCGCTGCGCAACTTCGATCTAGGTCCCTATTTTTAATTTACCCTTCGTTTGAAAGTTTTTAATCTTTTAGTATTTGTTATTTTCCGTTTTAAGTCTCTCATTCTCTTGCTAAGACGCAGCCTCGTAGCATAACTTCAGTATAGCCCTCTTTAAAAAAATCTTCGTCGCAAGACATCTAATTTCCCTTTGAGGTTTCTAATATATTCACAAGACGCAGCTTTGCTGCGTATCTTCGAGCTAGTTCCCTATTTTTAATTTACCCTTCGTTTGAAAGTTTTTAATCTTTTAATATTTGTTATCTTCAGTTTAAAAGTCTCTTATTCTCTTGCTAAGATGCAGTCTCGTAGCATAACTTCATTATAACCCTCTTTAAAAAAGTCTTCGTCGCAAAACTTCTAATTTACCTTTGAGGTTTCCCATATATTCACAAGACGCAGCTTCGCTGCGTAACTTCGAGCTGAGTCCCTATTTTTAATGTACCCTTTGCTTGAAAGTTTTTAATCTTTTAATATTTGTTATTTTCAGTTTATAGTCTTTTATTCTCTTGCTCAGAGGCAGCCTCGCAGCATAACTTCAGTATAAGCCTCTTTAAAAAAATCTTCGTCTCGACTTCTAATTTCCCTTTGAGGTTTCTAATATATTCACAAGACGCAGCTTCGCTGCGAAACTTCGAGCTAGTTCCCTATTTTTAATTTACCCTTCGTTTGAAGGTTTTTAATTTTTTAGTATTTGTTATCTTCAGTTTAAAGTCTCTTATTCTCTTGCTAAGATGCAGCCTCGTAGCATAACTTCATTATAACCCTCTTTAAAAAAGTCTTCGTCGCAAAACTTCTAATTTACCTTTGAGGTTTCTCATATATTCACAAGATGCAGCTTCGCTGCGTAACTTCGAGCTAAGTCCCTATTTTTAATGTACTCTTTGTTTGAAAGTTTTTAATCTTTGAGTATTTGTTATTTTCAGTTTTAAGTCTCATATTATCTTGCTAAGACGCAGCCTCGTAGCATAACTTCAGTATAACCCTCTTTAAAAAAATATTCGTCGCAAGACTTCTAATTTCCATTGAAGATTTCTAATATATTCACAAGACGCAGCTTCGCTGCGTAACTTCGAGCTAGTTCCCTTCGTTTGAAAGTTTTTAATCTTTTAATATTTGTTATTTTCAGTTTAAAGTCTTTTATTCTCTTGCTAAGATGCAGCCTCGCAGCATAACTTCATTATAACCCTCTTAAAAAAAGTCTTCGTCGCAAAACTTCTAATTTCCCTTTGAGGTTTCTAATATATTTACAAGACGCAGCTTCGCTGCGTAACTTCGAGTTAGTTCCCTTTTTTTAATTTACCCTTCTTTTGATAGTTTTTAATCTTTTAATATTTGTTATCTTCAGTTTAAAAGTCTCTTATTCTCTTGATAAGATGCAGTCTCGCAGCATAACTTCAGTATAACCCTCTTTAAAAAAATCTTCGTCGCAAGACTTCTAATTTCCCTTTAAGGTTTATCATGTATTCACAAGACGCAGCTTCGCTGCGTAACTTCGATCTTACTTCCTAATTTTATTTTACCCTTGGTTTGAAGTTTTTTAATCTTTGAGTATTTGTTATCTTCAGTTTAAAGTCTCTTATTCTCTTGTTAAGACGCAGCCTCGTAGCATAATTTCAGTATAACCCTCTTTAATAAAATCTTCGTCGCAAGACTTATAATTTCCCTTTAAGATTTCTAATATATTCTCAAGACGCAGCTTCGCTGCGTAACTTCGAGCTAGTTCCCTATTTTTAATGTACACTTCGTTTGAAAATTTTTTATCTTTTAAAATTTGTTATTTTCAGTTTGAAGCGTTTTATAATCTTGCTAAGACGCAGCCTCGCAGCATAACTTCAGTATAGCCCTCTTTGAAAAAATCTTCGTCGCAAGACTTCTAATTCCCCTTAAAGGTTTCTAATATATTCACAAGACGCAGCTTCGTTGCGTAACTTCGAGTTAGTTCCCTTTTTTTAATTTACCCTTCTTTTGATAGTTTTTAATCTTTTAATATTTGTTATCTTCAGTTTAAAAGTCTCTTATTCTCTTGATAAGATGCAGCCTCGCAGCATAACTTCAGTATTTAAAAAAAATCTTCGTCGCAAGACTTCTAATTTCCCTTTGAGGTTTCTAATATATTCACAAGACGCAGCTTCGCTGCGTAACTTCGAGCTAGTTCCCTATTTTTAATTTACCTTTCGCTTGGAGGTTTTTAATCTTCAAGTATTTGTTATCTTCAATTTAAAGTCTCTTATTCTCTTGCTAAGACGCAGCCTCGTAGCATAACTTCAGTATAGCCCTCTTTAAAAAAATCTTCGTCGCAAGACTTCTAATTTCCCTTTGAGGTTTCTAATATATTCACAAGACGCAGCTTCGCTGCGTAACTTCAAGCTAGTTCCTTATTTTTAATTTACCCTTGGTTTGAAGGTTTTTAATCCTTTAGTATTTTTTATTTTCAGTTTAAAGTCTCTTGCTAAGACGCAGCATAACTTCAGTATAGACCTCTTTGAAAAAAATCTTCGTCGCAAAACTTCTAATTTCCC
>JAUIMW010002046.1:0-11305 GCA_033557785.1 Enochrus cinctus | reverse complement strand
GAGTTAATCCTATGGCTAAGGAAACTGCCACTATCCATTTCAACATTTCGAAACTGTAAAAAGATATTGACTTATTACATTGAAGAAAAAAAATGAAGTTTTAGTAGTTTTAATAAAATAAAACCAAAAAAACATAATTAAATTGAGCTTTTTCGATTTTCACAAAAATATTTGATAAATAATTGCAATTGCATTTTCTATCAAATTTCAATTTTAAACAACGCAATGACGCACACAATTTTCCAAGATCTCGTTTTATCAATAATGTTACTGTTTTCTGCATATCATAATAACAAAATTATTTTGTTTTCTCTTTTTCTTAAATAAATATTCTTAAAATAGGAACACTTTCCCAATTTAGTATGCCAGTTAGTCTACAAGAGCAATATTTCGATATATTTGCTATTAAAATGTTAACAATTGTTTATCCTAAATAATATAAACATTAATTAGTGTATTAATCGCAGCTGTTTATTACTATATTTTATCTTTATTTATATAACATTTAAAAAACATTCCAGAACCAGAATTTCTTTAGATTCGAATTCTCGAAATTAGGATTTCTTATTCTTTTTGTCAGTAATATAAAAGTTAAAGCGCGTAATTGTTAAATTAGCCCGAAGGCACTTTAGCACAAACTATGTCCCTGAGTCACCATTTAAAGCCACTTTAATTAAGCAAGAGCCCACCACTAAAATTCTAAATATTTACCGATTAGTTGTCCGACTCTTGTTGTATTAACATTCACAAATTCACATATAGTCCACTAAAATATAAAATTTGAGGAGACTTTGCAGCATCATGCTTCTCTGTAGAAACTTGTTTAGCTACTGATTTTATCCCCACTTGCATTCGTCTACAAAGCGGCAAGTTTAAAGACTTAAAAGAATGCACAAATAATACAAGACACAGGGAAAAATAGTGAGCACTTAACTGCATCTTCGACTTTAAACCTTTATTCTTTTCTATTTTAACTAAAATACTCTTCCGCGTTACCTGATAATTTGACTTGTCTTTACCAAAACACCTCTAAGATCTAATGGTCGCTGATCTAAAAACTAATTAACTACAAAATAGAAAAATTTTGTAGAATATTGGTATAAATGTAATATTGGCGCATTTGTCCACTAAAGGTTACCTAAGGTCGTGCAGGTAAGGAGTCCTTTACCTGCTCGTTGATCTGAGTCTGGAATGCGTCCATAAAACGGCCACCTACGAAGTCAAAGGACCAATGAATTTCCTGCTTGCTGCCTTTGTTTAGGGTTATCATTCGTAATCACACACGTATTTAAAAATATAAATGACGTTATTCAACCGACTATACTTCGAAATATTCATTTTTATTTAGTAATTAATAAACCACGTTCAATACGATTCAAGCAGATGTTTACCCAGAGGCAAATTTCAAGTATTCACAGGTGTTTGATTAAATTATACGAAAGGGCAAGCGTTTTCTTCTATTTTGTAAGAAAATATTGCAGAATGTTTATAGATTTTCCTGGTTTTTCGTTCAGCTATTTTTGTTGTTTATTTTTAATGCAAATTTTTATTCAAACTGTTCCGTTTAATATTACGCATACAATTTATGTTTCTTATTGCAGCCAATACCTGTATTAACAAGTGTGCACTACCTAGAATTACGAAGGGCAACAAGTTTATTAAATCTATTGAATTAATAGGATAAAATATGAGTCGCTTGCTACTAATTTAAAAACTAACATTAAAATTGGTGCTACCATTTTTCACAATGGTGTTAAATTTGACACTTTTTTCTTCAGAAATAAGTGTTAATTTTGATAACAATATCTATTCATTTTTTTGTGCTATATTTTATATAATTTAATAAACTTTAATATTTAAAAAAGTATAGATTATGTGATTTTTATTTCTTTTTTCAAGAAGTATAATAATGACAACCATTTAAGCGCTTTTAACAAACCAATGATTACATCATTAATGAACACCATATACATTTTTCTGGAGACAATACCACCAGAAACAAAAACGGAGCAGAAATAATTTTTAATAATTTAACGAATAGAATTTTAACATCATAGAGGAATCATATAGAAATAGAGGAATTCTATGAACAGTTTAGAGCTACCCCCAAACACACAATGAAGGAAGAAGTTGACACAATCGGACAGAGAGGTTGAGGATATGGTTGGCGGTTGTGGACTAGAAGTGAGAAATGAAAGAGGAGAACGACTAATACACTTCCAGAAGACAGTACACTTGGAGATCCCCAGGTGATGAACAATCATAGAACCGTGAGGAATGAGACTTTGTGATAATAAACAGAAGATATCGCAACGCGGTAGTCTCTTGTAAGACATGCTCAAGCACGGACATTTCATCAGATTACAACCTGTTACTAGCTCGTACTAAACTTCGACTAAAGAAATTAGCCAAATAGAAACCCTCAAATATTTCGGACATGCGGAAACTGAAACAAGACCACGTATTCCAACATACAAAAGAAAGGATAAACAGGGAATTAAAAACTATTTTTGAGAACAACAACCACGAAACAAATAGAAGACCTGTGGAATAAAATAAAAATATCTATAACTTCCAAATCAAAAGAAGAACTAAGACCGGGTAGAATGGAAAAAAAGATATCAGTGGATGACAAATTCTATCTTGGAACGTATGTAAGAAAGAAGACAACACAGAAACAGGGACGATGTCGAATTGTTCGAGTTGAAAACGAAACATCGTTTAATATAAGGAGAGGAGTGCGTCAGGGTTGTACACTGTCGCCTCTTCTGTTCAACGTGTACTCAGAACATCTATTTAAGGAGGCATTGAGCAACATGGAGGATGGAGTTGTAATAAACAGAGAAATAATAAATAACCTAGATATGCGGATAATACTGTTGTTATAGCAGATACTGCTGAAGGACTTTAGAGACTTATAGACCGTTTAGAGAATGCATGCGATAAATATGGTATGAAGATAAATTGTAAGAAGACACATATATTAATCTTCAGTAACAACGTCATCATTATCGCTAGCAATATAGCCCTTACAACATCCGAGACAGCTACATACCTAGGCTACATCTTGAATAAGGGCTAGGATCACTCCCGAGAAATAAGATGCCGAAACTGTCCCTCACTAAAATACCACCTTCTTCAACTGATCTTGCAGGAGAAAATGAAGATCAGCGGGACGCAAATGAATATCGTGGCTTCGACATCCACAGAGGATAGGCACCCGAAGAAGAAGAAAAAGAGGTGAATAAGACAGCAAATAAAAACAAAACATCCTGATCATTTTAATACTCAAACGATCAGCTTCAACCACATCTGATTTAATAGTACCATTGAGTTTAAAATCAATAGAAACACAAAGCAATGCGTTTATATGTATATCGAATCCAGGCGTAACCACGAGACAATTTATTTTAACCACAAACCTATGGACGATACATTTACAATCTCGATAGCCTGCGTGAGGTCTTGTCACCGACTAACGAAGCGAGTTTATAAATTCCCTTCGCAAGAACTCGTCACAACTTCTTTAGTGTTAGAACCAATAATGTTAATACTTAGATAACATTTCTTTTCTTTGCGTACAAAAATCGTGGTGCATAAGTTGTTTACAACATCGCCAGCCCGTCCGTGGATGCAGGATGTGCGTTTATACCTATAATAGGCTTTATTTCATAATTTAATAAACAATTAACATTACCCTTAATCCACGGTTAGTAGGTTTTATAGAATTTGCAAGTGACTATATCACGACCACGTTTGTCCAACAAATGCAATAAATTTGCATTTCAAAAATACCAATTTGTAATTTATTGATTCCAGTCAAACATTGTTTACCAAAAAATCAGAAAAAAGTCACTGGGAAAACATCAAAATTAAAAAATAACGTTTATAGACCAGTGCTTAGAAGAAATTAATCTTTCAGTGATATAGATAATTCCTAAGGGGAAGCTTCACTATAAAAGATGCTGAGAGGCCATGAATGTCAGTTACGGAGAAAACGTTACTACTGTTAGGAAAATACTTGGTCTACCAATAGATACAGGTACTTGTAAAATGCACTATCTAAATCTAAATGCACCAGCAATTCATTCGATTATGCATGATCATTTGTATGTGAAAAAACTTTGTTCTCTCTGATGACGCGACGTGTGGTGACGGACTTATCTTTGACCATCAAGGCTTAAAAAAAAGTTTAGGTCTTTCATGATGAAGACAAGCCTGTAGTTCAGAAAATTCCTATCTGTCGTTTTGGACACCATCACAGTCGAGCACCCTTCCTACAGTCCAGACCTTGCTCCCTGCTACTGGTTTTGGAGGATAGAGAAGAGTATTATGTGTAAAATAAACAAAGATGTTTTGTTAAACTTTCCTTGTACATACACATAGACATATCCATAATATATCATAAATTCCTGCCTTAGCTTAGCTTAGTCAAAATATTGACCAAACTTGACTGATTATTCTAAGAAACTCTTGTTGGCATGGTTATTGTACTTTTTAAATTGTTCGAAGTAAGAATGTCCATAAACTCCATCTTTTTCTCTGCTGTTCTTACTTAAAACAACGTTGAAATCACCACATCTCTAACTAAAATAGACCTTCCTTCAAGCATGTTCGTTTTGCTTGCAAAACAGAATTCATAGCCAGCTATGTGAATTGATGGTAGTTCTTCCTCTTTTAGCCAATCTTCAGAGAATCCTGCAACACAAGAATGCTCCAAGGATTTCAGCATCATTTCTGTTTCATTTATTTTATGCCTAACACATTGTATGTTACTATGAAATATTTTGTTTATTGTGTCCACTGGTTTTCCTTTTGACCATAGTTTGCTCCTTATCATGTCTTCAACCAGGCATTCCTTCTACAGTCGAACTTTAAACGCTTTCATGAAAATTCGTCGCTTTTTTTATTCTTCAGCTGTGGGGTTTGGGTTGGGAAAATTTCTCGTTTTGATTCCAGTGACTTGATCTACAAAGGTAGACACTCCTATAAAAGAGTTTTCGTTCATTTCCTATCATGTACCTTAATTTATTCTTTTTTTCTCTATTATTGGTTACTATCATTTACGTAGGAAATATTTCCTTCGACTTTCTTAACTAACAATTTCTGATAACTTTTGTTTTTTGTTGCTTCAAGGACTTCAGAGTAGTTCTCTTCTTGCTAAGCAATAGTTTCTTTCTGGCTTGGACAAGGTTTTACTGAAGCACTCCCACTGCCAAAATTGTTGGCATGGCTGTCGATAATAAATTGCCCTTCTAGCTGAGGATATCCGAGCACGGACAAACTGGAGAGTGGGATCTTCAGCTCCTCAAATGCTTCCTAGCAATCTTCGGTCCAATCGTACTTCACGCCAGCCTCAGTCGATTTGTGTAAAGATTTTGTAGCTGCCGAGAACCTGGGTACAAATCTTTGGTATAGGTACATAATCGAAGAAAGCTTCGTAATTCATGTTTGTCTTCAGGTACTGACTATTTTTCAACTGCTTTTACTATTTCTTCCACACTGCAGATTTAATCTTGTTCTAGTTTTGTTTGTCTCTTTTATAACATTATTCAGTTGTTGAAACATGGTATAGTATATTGATTATTAATACACTCAAATGATTCCAATATCAACAAAATTAATTATATTAACAGTGGAATGAACATAAAAGTTCCATTCTAAAAGTTAAGTTACCAATGGCTTTGTACCCCTCATTTACTGAAGTGAGATAATTAATCTGTAAGCTTGGTTGCATATGTTAGCGAAAAATAATAAAAACTACAAATAAATAATAAGTAACGTTTATTGCTTCATATTTACTACAAAATATAAACATTATTTGAAAATATTAACACATTTCAACTGACAATTTCTTTTGGAGGGGCCTCTGGCTCTTTTATTGGAGCTTGCAACAGTTCCGGCGATTCAATCAAGCGTTTCTTGCCATGAGGCGGGGGACCTATTAATTTCTCAACGTCGTCATAAGTTAAACTTTCACGTTTTAACAAAGTTTCAGCAAGCTAAAAAAAAAAAAATTTAAACTACTCCAAATAACTTAATTAGTGTACATACCAATTCCAATTTATCCTTATGTTGTATCAAAAGTTCTTCAGTCCGTTTGTAAGCTTGCACAATTAATTTTCTGGCTTCTTCATCGATGATAGAATGCAACTTTTTACTGTAAGGCCTACGCCCTAATTCTCTTATTTCTTGTTCGGTAAACGAAATTAAACCAACATTTTTGTTCATACCAAACTCTCTTATTTGCGCGTAAGCCATTTTTGTGACTTTATCTAGGTCATTCTGTGCTCCTGTTGTTATTTTATTGAAGGTCAGAGACTCTGCCACCCTTCCACCTAAAGTCATGCACATCCTCTCAAAAAGTTCTTCTTTCGTATAAAGCTTTTGATCTTTGGGTATATATTGAGCGAAACCTAATGCTAGAGTGGTCCTTGGCACTATAGTAACTTTCAAAAGAGCATCGGTATGCTTCAACATCCAACCGACTAAAGCATGCCCCGACTCATGATATGCAACCACTTTTTTAGTTTGTGGAGACATAGCATGGTCTCTTTTTTCAGTGCCACCCACCACTCTCTCAACGGCGTATTCTAAATCAGCACGGGTCACCATTTTTTTCTTTAATCTAGCGGCATGTAAAGCTGCCTCGTTACAGACATTTGCTATGTCTGCTCCACTAAAACCAGGAGTCAGGTACGACAAAAACTTTGAGTACTTAGTTGGTTCTTCTTCCAGTGATATACCTTTGAGATGATACTCAAAAATTTCTTTTCTTTCTTCCAAGTCTGGTAAGTCGATTAAAATATGTCGGTCAAAGCGACCTGGTCTCAATAAAGCCTAGGTATAAAATTAAATTTACTACTGCACTCCATATTAATCAAAATGAGTCTTACCTTATCCAAAATATCGGCTCTATTTGTTGAAGCTAACATTATAATATTTTCTTTTGTGGCCATACCGTCCATTTCCACAAGCAGTTGGTTTAAAGTCTGTTCACCTTCACCCGTTGTTCCAGATGTGCCACCTCCAAGTGTGCCGCTTCGTTTTCGACCAACAGCATCTATCTCATCTATGTAGATTATACATGGGGCTCTCTTGCGTGCTTCTTTGAATAAGTCTCTAACTCTAGCTGCCCCGAGACCCCCAATCATTTCTATAAATTCAGAGCCATTCATCGATAAGAAAGGCACATTTGATTCAGTAGCAACTGCTTTCGCAAGAAGAGTCTTGCCGCAGCCTGGTGGACCTAGGAGGAGGGCTCCTTTTGGAACTTTAGCCCCTAGTCTCTTGTAGTGTTCCGGGCGCTTTAAATAATCTACAAATTCCATTACTTCTGTTTTGGCTTCTTTCAACCCAGCAACATCTGAGAACAAGATACCTTTTCCATGACCTGTTAATGGGTCGACTAGTGTAAATTTAGCTCTGCCCATTTGAGTCTAAGAAAGTAAAAATTAGCTGATGCGTAAACTAATGCTAAATGATACTTACAAAGCTATCCATGCTTATGGGTGGCCGAATGCTCCTACTGCGGGCTAGTAGAGAAAGAAGTATTCCAACAACAATAAGGGATAGCAGCAATTTTCCAGCTGTATCTCCACCTCGCTCGTACACCACTGGCACTCCGTCTCGTATGCCTAGTCTCCGTTCCGCTTCTCTGAGTTTATCTTCAAATTTATGTATGTCCACTACATTCATGTGGTAAGTTTTGTGTTCCACCCGTCTTCCTTTAATGATAGCGCCATCGTGTAAAATGATGGTTACAATTTCGACGTCGGGTCGTACAACAATTTCCTCCACTTCTCCTTTAGCCAACATCTGGTACAGAAATTCGTTCCAAGAAACATATCGTACCACTTCAGGCTGGTTTGTGCTAGGGAACAAAAGTGAAATAATCGCGATGACCATGTACGCCGATAACATCCAAAGGAATGCTTTTGCGAGCAAAGAAGATATCTTATTGTCGTCATCATCTTCGTTGTTCTTGTCTTTTTTAGGTTTATTTGGGTCTCCACCAGAATTAGGTGTGTGGTTGTGTCTTTTACTTAAATAATAAGATAACTTATTTACGTCGTCTAAGCCTGACCTCTTTAGTAGCGCACATACTGCTGCATATTCTTTGTTTATAGCTCTGGCAATCTGTAGAAAAAAAATTGTATATATTTTTTATAGCTTACAATAAATTAAACTCGTGACTGTATTAAAGGTATTATTTACCTTTGGTTTATCTTGCGCTAAACAACTAAAAAATCTGGCGGAATTTAACGAAACTAAATAAACTTGTTGGCTGGAACATATTTTTTCTAGCGGATGGTATCCATTTATACCATTGCACAAATTTCTAATGGGTACAAGTAACTTTTTAGTTGCTCTATGCATTTTTTTTATTTTATTAATACTCCAGCATTTTGTGGTTAAGATACAAAATTAAGATACAGGTGTTAAAATTGTTGCTCTTCTTAGAAACCTAAATTTTATGATTGATTGCACAATATTTTAACACATAAAAGACGTAAGATTTATGACATTTTAAAATTTTAAACATAACCTAAACTAGAGCTGTCAAATATTTTTGATATAAATAGAACTGTTTTGGAACTTATGGTTTAATTTATGAAAGCGACATCTATTGGTGTAGTTATAATTATAAACGTGATTGATGTTCTTAAAAAGAGATATCTACTTATCTACTCAATTTATAGGTTTCTATTTTAAGAGATTTCTGTAAATATTATTATATACATTTGCATTTACTGACGTTGGTGGAAAAAATGGAAGAAAATAGAAATTTATTACAAAGACAATAAAATAGATAAAAAAAAAATTTGTGGTTTTTATGTAATGTTCGTCACGCTCAGTGCCATCTCTTATGGATTCCGATAAGTGTTCAAATATGCGGGAAATTTGAAATTCCTGTATTGTTTTTAGTATTTTTAATTATTATTTCAATACATAAATAACTTTTGTAAATTTTTTGTTGAAAAAATTTAAAATATTTGCTATTAGATTATTGTAAATTATGAATATTATATTGTAATTTAATTATAAAATATGAATAGTTTACTAGGAATTTATCTCTACGATATGCTAAATACAGAAATAAACTAATTTATTGCATTTTTCCCAGAATTATTATAAAATAACAAAAACAACAAAAAGTAAACAAAACGTATTTTATTTGTTTTTCGAGATACATAAATTACTAAAAGTGTTAATTAAATAGGTTATTTGTAGAAGTATTTTTTTGAGCACAGAAATATAACACACATAATTAAGAACCCAATTTTTTATTATTATAATATAAAGTATGTAAAATTTTCCGGTACTTGGAAAATAACAAAGTAATAATATGCTTCACAAAAAAAGAAACATTAATAATAATAATATTCGTTGTCTCTTAGAAGTTTTTTTTCTTTAGTTTTATTTTTAATTCTATTGTAATCTAAATGATACAAGAGGTAAAGATTAATATAACATTTTATAAATTACAAAAATTTTAGAAAAGTTATTATTTTTAATTTATAAAATGGATTTAGCATCGTCTTCAAGTATTAGTCATGGTATTTAAATATTAAATAAATACAGTACAACCTCCAGAAATTCAAGACACGAGGAATGTATGAGAGAAAACACTTCTTATTCTTGCTAGGCTAAAAATATATAATAAATTTGAAGAAATATGGTAAAATACTTATAATGAAATTTTACTTACAAATGGTAACGAAATTATTATAAAAACCAGACTCTCCAGACAATCAAGTATTATTTTTAATTTATAGCACTTAAAAAAAATATTGGGTTCTACATTTATTTTTCTGCTATGATGGAAATAGATGAAACCTGTATTTCAAAACGCAAATATAATGAAGATCGTACGTCAGCACAACTAATGGATGTTTGAAGCAGGATGTGGTACAAATTATTCATTTTTGGTGAGTATCATCTGATACAATTTGTGGATCCCTGAACTCGTGCAACGCAATCAATAGAAAATAGTTGGCAAAAGTTCAAGACTATGATTAAGACCAATTATGGTACCTTCAATGAACATTTCGAAGGATGTAACAACTGTTTTTATATATAGGTACACATGATTTACAAAACTGAAAAATGCTTTTCCTCATCTGTTATCATTTCTCCACCATATGATTAAAGATAAGCTGGATATTTTCATCATTAATATTATACTATGCCTTCTTAGAATAATCATCGGTATTAATTATTGAATGTATGAAATGCATATTGATTGATGGTTAAAGGGTCGTATATATGTATGTCTAGTTAAATTCTTGTACCACATATATTGAATAAAATTTTTGTTTCGAGAAGGATATATATGGTAACGGTGTACCAAGCACTAAATATAGATGACGGTATATTGTGTTCTACTTATCTAAGCATAAAAAAATATATCTATCCCTATTTAATGTTCAAAAAAGTGACAATTTTAAATCCTACTTAAAACAACCAATTCCAGAATGTATGCTCTTAAGAAAATAAATAATTTTATAATGGCATCTCTTAAGCGTTGAGTTATAATTTTTACTTATTATATTATTTATTGTATAAGATCTGTTTCACTTATATAGATGCATATGCTCATAGTTGCTCCGGGTAAGTAATCGAAATTAAATTTATGGATTTTTTACACTTAGTTACAGTTTTTATAGATTCTATGGAGTTGTATTTACTGAAACCTGGGGTCCAATGGATTTCTTTTCAATCAACGGATACAAAAGCATTTCATTGAAAAATGTCATAAACAAACATGGAGTTGTAGTCTATATAAAGAACGCCATCAATATTACATACAGATAAATACATTGTGAGAACTTCAACCGTTTAGAGCTTACTCCAGTTATGCAAACATAATAATACCATCTTCTTAGTACAAATATCACCGATCACGCGAATTTCTTTCGTCATTGATCTACAGTTGGGTTAATTGGAAGAAAATAGAATATCTGTAATTAAGATGGGGGTTGACTACAAAAAAAATGAGCACTTTATTAACCAGGAAACCTATACTCTATTCTATTCTATTCTATTATAAGAAGGACTTTTATGATGCACAAAAATACGAGTAAAACGGTCAGTAAATAGAGTAAGATATTTGCTTTGTTTTGGAAACTGAAGTGCGTTAGAGTTAGATATGTGCGTTATTAAGCAAACAAGAACTAGTAAAAAGTACGTACGTTTTAGCAAACAAAACATATTACAGTATGAACTGTGCATTATTTTGGCAATCAAAACACACTGTTGTCGCGAAGGGCGATACATAAAAACTGAAGGATTCGCTTTAGCG
>JAUIMW010002045.1:0-11305 GCA_033557785.1 Enochrus cinctus | reverse complement strand
CCTCAAATTCTACGTGCCTCGCGAAAATGGCTGTGGTGCCGTCATTTTTGAATATTTTTTTATAATAATTTTCTATTTTGTTACTTAAATATACCCTAAATAACTTCCTCCAATATTATAATTTTATTACCTTTCCTTCCACAAAAAAAATGACAAAAAACGTTTTTTTAAGCTGTTACAGTGGTGTTACCCCTTAAGGACCTAACAGCTAGTGTTAAAAATCTAAGTATGAAGCAGTTCAAAAGAAAAATAAGTAAGCTGAAAGGCAAGTGTATCTATTCCCTTGATTAATTCTTCAACTTCGGCTGTCAAAACCTTTTAGTGTGAAAAAGTAATAAATTATTGGTGATTCCTTGGTGATATATTTCGATGTTTATATATTTATTTAATTTATACTCTGTGTACTTATTTTTTGTACTTTTTGTGTTTTGTATGTCTGCTGCTGATGTGGCATTTTCTGTTTTTATAACTGTTCTATACTCCGTTTGGAGTCTACTGAATCAACAAAATACTGCTACTACTAAATATTTGGGTCAAAATTTAATATCAGTATTTGTTTATTTGCCTTTTTTCATGAGCGTACTGCAGACAGGTAACTATGCAACAACTTGGCAAAGTTAGTAGTTAAAGTTTCCTAAAGTGAGTTCTACAACTTTATTTGTAAGATAGTGCAGCCAATATTCTAACTGCCCGTTTTTCAGGCTTCAGCAGATGCACCCCAAACTCGGGTGCCATATATTGGAATGGAATTCAAGGTAAGACATTTAACATTGTATTTTAGACAATAGATTGCTGGGTTTCTGGCAGTGTTATGCCATGGAATTTTGCTGTCCCATCTTCTACTTCATTTGTTTTCTTAGTGTAAAAGGTAAGTATCTGAGTTTTGTGAACATTGAGCTTTAGTTGGTTGGTTTCAAACCAGCTTTGTGCTTCTTCCACTGCATTTTTGGTACTGTCTTTCAGTCTTTGTTGATGTTTATGAGGGTAGTATCATCGGCGTACATGCATACTGATTTTAAATTAACATCCTGTGGAAAGTCGTTGACGTAAATGACAAAAGTAGCGGTCCCAGGATTGAACCTTGTGTTACACCCGTCGCCAACTCCTTTCATTCTGAGACATGGTCATTGCAACAACATTAGTTAGAGCTATTATTGTTGAACTACTGAGTAATAACACAGAATAATGATATTCTGTGGTTATAAATAGGTTGGAATAATTGATTGTAAACCTATGTTATTTTCTATTGAGTATTGTATAAACATTTTGTATATCTTACCAGCATAGTAAATAACTAACAAAAATAAGTTAATTGCCATGTTATTTTTCGGTGCTTCACAACGATCATCATGTATAAATCAAATAAACCCTTTCGCTCCGTAGGTCGTGTTTATACATTCTGAATTTTCCATATCTGTTGGATTACAAGATTTTTACTCATTTAAAATTACTTTTCTATTTATTACGTTGAATTTCTCAGATTTCAAATTCAAATTACTGGTTGTTTTTCTCGTCATCCAGGCTCTGTGCGCGGTTCTGCTAATTGGAAAATACTATAACAAATACAAGAAATTTTTATGATTATCCAATTTGAGAATGAAGATCATTTAACAAATTTAATACGTAGGAACTTCCCCATTAATATCGTTAGCAGACCCGCTTCTTACTTGATTGAGTCAGGCCTCAAGTTAACTGCAAGTATATGTTTGTCAATACATAGTGTATAATATGAAAGTGTTATCACATTAAAAAATAATATTAATTGATTAATTGATTAATTCTTTTATATCAATCTGATACCAATATTAATTTCAAGGGCATTTTAACTTGCATTAACTGAATTAAGTTTAACTGTTAACTTAACTCCCAACGTTAATATTATAGATGAAAAGTGCCATTCTTATTCGCCAAATTTTTGGTTCACTATGAACAGGGTGTTAAGAAATTTAACAGTTTAGTTTACTATTTCTTTGCTGAAAACTTAAAGAAAATCAGAATTGCACTAACTATAATCATTTTGCAAAATGTTGTAAAAAAATACGAAAAAAACATAAATAATATTAAAAAAAACTAAATCAAATTACTCTAAAAAATGTCATAAGTTCGTGAAATGTCTGTGAAGCAGTGATTAGAAAAATAAATATATTTCATAGTTTGACTGCATCAAAAATAGTGCAATACATACGTTTATTTATAGAAAAACATACGAACTTTTAAAAATATGTTATGATGAAACGTTTTCCTTTTTCTCATAGCTTTCAGTATACATAAAAAATCGCAAACAAGCTTCCGTCTGTTCGTAAATTGTTTCGTGATTTTGAACAAATAATATATAATAGCAAAAACATGGCTAATAGACATATCCAATCGAATAGCAGCTCGCGTCAGCTAGGATCGTACAGTTGGCGGCTTTATTTCTGGATTTTTTCGTAGGCGGTTTGTAGAATCTACTAGTTATGCATAATGTCAATTATTGTTAACTTAATCCTTTGTGTCCCAACGATGCTGTCCAAAATATTTATTTAGTTTTTATCAATTTAATTATAATAATGTAAAAAAGGATGGTATACACAAATCTCACTACGGAACACAAAGGGTAAAACTTGGTTAGAAAAAGAACATTAAACCATAGTATATTTAATATAAACCAAAAGTAACAATAATGTAACTATATAGTCAAAAATATACTATTAACAGTTATTTATCTTCCCAAAAATTCTTCACACTTGCTCTTACACTTCGTGAAAATTTGTTTCACATCACTGGATACGAATTCAATGCTTTCGATGTTTACACTTCCTTTTCAAAATATAAGCCTTAATTGCAACACCAAATATCTTATAAGCCTCCAAATTGCAGTATATTACAGTGCAATTAATAGCATTTGCAAAAAAGGCAGTTATTTCTCGTACCTTTTTCCCCATCTTTATCAAACAATATCCAAATTTGTTTCTTTCTGTTCAACGTGTCACATCTTACTAAATATTAATTGGGTCTTTCCCATTTATAAACTTCTTTTTTACTTTACATAAAAAATTCTGTGACGCAAAACTGTTCCAATAAGCATGGAGGTTCATTCATTTCGGAGGTATTTTTAGTAGCAATTAGATAAACTACCACATGGTTCACGTACCGATAAACGGAATGAGATAATTTTATTTATGGTCGAGCATGAAATAAAAATCAATGGGCCACGAAGCCACTTTTAAAAAATTCATCTGAAACAAGGACGCGCTTCCTGCGTGACATCGAGCTAAAAAAGAACAAAAGTACCCTCCTGGGCATTAAACCGCGGCAAATGACGCCGGGGGAACAAAATATGGCACGAGCAAAACCGCAAAACTGCACGTGAATTTTTTTTGTTTTGTTGGAATTTCCTGTGGCCTACATTTTGTTCGCGGTATAAACCGTGCAAAAATCGTGTGTTTATGCCACTAAAGTTCCACCGAAATTTATGATACACCATAGGTGGAAGCGCGTGGACGTTTTTCACGAGATAAAATAATTCAATCTGACGTGCGGAAGACCCCCATAAAATAATCGTCGAAAATGTATTGAGCTAATAGCTGAAAATATCAACGAATAGACAAGTCCGTGGGTGGGTCAGATAGGTTCGTTTGCCACGGGAAATAGTTCGCTGGAGTTGTGAAAACAATGATCGAAAATGCTTCCGGGCGACGAGGAAATACGTTAGACACATTATGAAAATATGTTTTCTCGTATTGTATCGTCCAATGAACTTTTATGTTTGACGTCGGTGAATTATTCAGGAGATATTTTTAACCCATCGGCCATCAGACAGATAACCTTTGGAACGGAGATCCTGTAATATGAACATATATACATACATACAGCATTCGGATCTGCTTGTGTTAATGAAAACATTAATTTCAGACTCTTGAGAAGCTTATTGTCTTGTCGTGGACGGCTATTTCTGAGTCAACGAGCAGCAAAGCTGCTGGATAAATATGAAGTTCGAAAATACCTAACAAAGTCCTTCGATTTTGTTTTTGGTAATTGGTAATTTTACTAGATATAAATTTCTTTAATGCGTACTATTAAAAGGTCTCGCAATAAAAACATGGCTACCTAACTTTTGATGTTTCGTTTGAAAAAGTAAAACGTTTGTCAATGAACCCATAAGCACTGCGCCCGAGGGAAATGCGTATGTCGTATAAAACTTTAATGTTAATCATATTTTCGGCTCTAGTTTGAAGTTGCAACACTTGCCTACACAACATTTCTAATATTTCCTGTCTTGTGTACACGTCTGAAGGACATTACGCTCATTTGATCTACTATAGCCGCGGTAAACATTAAAACGCATGTTGGTGGTATAAAAATAATCTATTTTATCTAATAACCAATATATTTCGGCGTCTGAAGTAACGACGTTGGTTTTGCTTTAATTTAATTAGCCGAGAGTCGACTTATGACACGTCAGATGCTAGGCATTTCGAGCATTACCGTTTGGAGTCATAATTAGACTTAAAAGTTCGCGCTTTTTCTTTGAGTATTAGGTTGAAACATGAAAATCCATAAACTGTCAAATTTGACGTTTGACATTTCTAGGTTATAGTACTCAATTTGACGTTTTAAAACTGTCAACTTTGACATAATGAGTAACTGAGTGCTCTACGAATAATTGATACATGTTGCAATTTTAAAAAGGGTTCATATAAAATTTATTATCGGCAACATTTTTAAACAAGTGTAGAAATTTAAAACTGACATTTATTTAAAATGCCCGCCGCGTCGTTGTCATGACAACCTCAGATATGCCGTTCAGTGCACTTGCAGTAAAATAAGAAATTAGAATGTTCTGATCAGAATCAACTGATCAGTTACATTTAAGGTAAACCATATATTTTTAAATGTCACTGCATGAATAATTCATTAATAAAGTCAAGAACCCAAATACCCACGTGCGCTGTCACAGAGTGTACACACGTAGGCGTTAACACAAAGTACACTCTCATGAAAAAGGAATTCAGGCCTGAATTACAAGAATAATAAAAACCCGAGAATATGAGTAACTATTATCAAGAAATTCGATGAGTATACATCCGAATATAGTTTTTTTAATTTGAAATTGGCGCCTCAAAAGTAGGTTATTTGGAGATTAACGAGAGCAAAATAGGGAATGACATGCTGCGCCCTCGACTGTACATCAACAGCCGTGCAAGAATTTACGTAGGGCAAAATTGTAACCCAATTATAAATAAATTCGTAAATTTGGAAATGTCATAACGTAACAACTTGATTTTTCAGCGTTAAATCTAGAAATAACGAGAACTTTAACATTACCTTGCTGATATTAGACTCCTATTTCCAGAAAAAGCCGCACTTGCGATTTATATAATAAACAACAGAATAAATTGTATAACACTAAATAACACTTATTTAGCACTGCTACACGATAGCTTTGCACTTTTCGTACATAATTCACGAACAATCAAAGGTTTTAACTGCATTTTGGTAACATTTTCGCCGAGCAAAAATGTCTAGTAGTCGCCATGTTTAATCTGTACAAAAATAGTTTAGCGACATTGGAATGTACCTTTTTGATTTTGTGCGCCAATTTTATAACGCAAACTGCACACTTTCAAATAAAACAATTTGTTTCTTTTTAAATGCAACAAATTCGGATGTTTTTTAAATAAATGGACGATTTTAAACTTGCCAAGCCAGCTTGGAGGTTATTTCAATTTTTAAATAAACATTTAATTCTGGGAAAGTGGGTCCGCGAACAATACCAACTTATTTTATGCTAATTGCGTTTTCCAACTCCTCTTTTAAAGGGCAAAGCAATCAAATTAATTTCTTTTGTCATTCTATGTCCTAGTTTGCGTTTCCTTTAATTAATAAATTATATTTCTATTGCCCTATTTGGCGCTAAATTTCTATTTTTTTTTGCGCAGAAAAAAAATCATTATTTTTAAAATTTTGTGCTTAAATTGCATTTGGCCTTTTATAATAAATAAGTAAAGTTAAAATCAACATAGTTTTTATACTATTTCTATGGTTTTTATGTGACTAAAATGGGTAGTAAAATAGTTTTTGCGTTTTTTTTTTTTTGAGAACTGAATTTTAATTTTTTAGCCATTAAAACATTCTAAAAAGTTAATCTCACATACATAGTAATAATAATAATTAACCTGTCTGACAAAGTCCTGACAAATGATTGGATATTCCCTGCCTGTCATAAGAGGCAACCACAGCAACCAACATCAGTCATTTATCATCATAAGCATTATGACAAACCATAACAAATATGTACATACAATACAAAAATATTTAAAAAAAACACCATAAATCGTACTCGCTAGCAAAAACCATGCAAATTAATTTGAAAAAAAAACACTTCAAAGTCAGTACAAAAAGTTGTATCGCAGTAAAACCCGCATTCATGCGTCTTGCACCAAAAATGCCTGCACTGAGTATAAAGTCTACCTAGAGACCCATCTTGTCATTTACTGGCTGAAAGTTCTTGCAAATCCTTGATTTGAGCTGGGAGTTTATTATAGAAGGCTAGCTTTCCTTGTAAGTATTAAGTATGCAGCTCCCAAGTGAAAATTTGCTTGATAGACTAATCTTCTTGTTAGTATGCCTTATAGCCTAAATGCCAAGTAGTATAGAGAAATACCAGGTAAGCCTCGCATCTATGTGTAGATCCAACAATTTATGTGGCTATTGCACTATCCTGGATCTAAAGGTTATATCTATTATCTTCGAGATGTTTCATTTTAGTTGCCACTTCTCATCAAGAAGGTGACATCATCAGCATCATCACGCAGCTACCTTCGAAGGTTTTAAGAAGGTCATTTATATATATTATAAACAGTATGGGTCCCACTATCCTGTGGAATGCCGGCTTGAATATGTTCAAGCTTACTCAGATATGACTCCAAAGCCCCACCAAGGAGACTTCTGATTTTCTATTAGTTTAATAATCTCCTGTGAAGCAAGGTGTCAAAGGCCTTACTGAGACCACATGTCGCCAGCTTGGCCATATCTCCTTCATCATTGGACAAAAACAATTACTTCAACCAAAGACGTCTATCCTTTTCAGCTAAGTATGCCTAAAGTGACCATTTATTTTTTAACTCAATATAGAACATGGGTTTATATATTTGTGGCAGTTAACAATGAAAGTAAACTCAACTTGTTTTTTATTCAGAAAAAAGTGTAACAATACAATTGGTATTCCGCTGACAGTCATTATTAAAGTATATGCAACATATTTTTTTAGATATATTTGTCAGAGCAACAAATTTGTACACTGGTACATTTTTAAAACTTTCTTCAAGTCATCTGGTTTTACAGTAGCCAAGCATTTGGTGATATTCTATTTCAGTATCAGGGGAAAACTCCTTTATAGCTTCAATTCGAATCGTATAAATATCTTTTAATTCGTCGATCACTGACGCATTTACTACAATAACTTCTGTTTTCGTACGCGCGCATGTGAATTTCTGATCAAAAAATGATTGGAATAATTTTTAGACACAATCATTGGAGCGAAAACTGTGGTTTTCTTGTACAGTGTGATAAGCCTTCTGCTTTGGTCTTATCCAAATCCTTTGAAGTTGGAGCGTTTGAATTCTTGAAAAAGTTCAACATTGAAGAACTGGGAGTAGCGGGACGATCGGCATTTTTATGTTTTCAGATTTCAAGAGAGTATTGTCAATCGGTCGATGACGCAGCCAAGCACTGCTGGGGTCTAGTCATATTTTTTAATTTTCCGCAGATTCGGAAAAGGTGACTTTTTTATGCCCCCGAGCTTTGTTTGGGGATAACGGGACAGGTAACTGAGAAATAGAACAGTCCTGTTAAAAACGAGATCATCTTTTAGCACAGAATTCAATAGATAAAGACTGTAGCATAGCAGGATAGCGTAAACCTGAGACTCTAAACCTGAACTATAAGCTCAACAAAACAGCACACACAAACCAATGCCAATGCTTTAAAATATTTAAATATACAATGTCTATAACAAATTAAACAATCTCAATAAGAAATTACAAAAGATGCAATAGATATAATATGCATTACACAACATTGGCTTACAGAAGAAAACTATAATGCAATATATCTAACGGAACACAAAATCACAACAATTTATACATACACACAACACAAACATAGAGGAAGTTTGATAAAAAAATAAAATATAGAAAGGACAGTTGAGATTTGTGCCATTTACTACCCTTTGCTTGACGCAGTCATCATAACTTAAATAAAATGAAAAAATAAACTACATTCTAAATAGTTGCCTAGACAAATGAATATTCCCTTCTAAAATTAAAAGAGTAGGAGTAATATCTTTGTTAAAAAAAAGGTGATCCCGACTGATGTTCATCAGTACGACACTCACTAGGCAACCCACTAACAATACCTTATCATCAGATCGTCAAATCACAGGGTGCTGACTATATATACAGGGCTTACTACTCCACGAAATTTTTTGTATTTAGTTTTCATATTTTATATTATATACTTGCTTGTGTTCACTAGATTTCTCACTTGTGAATTTTATTTCTTTTGTAAACTTGCAATTGTGGATTCCTTAATAAAGTATTATTATTGGTGGTACTACTCTTCTTTTGAATTGGTGTTATTACTGGACACTTCGTGTGGGAAATAACCTTCCTCGAGCATTTGTTTATCAGATGTGCTAATGAAGAGGAGATTTTATCTATTATGTGCCTCAGCAAACCACTAGACGTATCATGAAGATCTGCAATATTTTATGGCTGTATAATTCCTACTACCTCCTCCTCGGTTACAGATGCAAATACATACTCTTTTCAACTTTTCTGCAGTCAGGTTTCCCAAATTTTGCATGTCGTTCATAGTTTTCTCTCTAATTTCATGGAAAAATCTATTTAATTCATTAGGATTTAGGGGGGACCCCGAAGCTGCCACTTCTGGTTTTGAGTCAACGAACATCTGACATGCAGCAATTTGCAAGTATCGATGCACGTCTTGTTAAATGATACTTGTTTATATATTTTTCCTTTGGTATATTTGAGAACATCTTAGCAAATTTACTCAGGGATGTCCAGGTAGAGGATGTCGCATGATTGAGCATCAATGTTAGGAGCTCTGGAGCCATGGTCTGGTTCTTTTTATCCTGTATATAAATGACCTACCAAATATACTTGCAGCACACAGAATTAACCTGCACACCGCTGATACCTCCTTTATAAAACGACATCAAATTCTCACATGGAAACATGGTTCACTGCAAACAGATTAAAGATGAACAAGAATAAAACAAACAAAATTCTAATTTATACGAAAAGCAAGGCAAAAAAATATGTGAAGTTCTGTACAAAGAAAGCTGTAGAGAGCACAAATACTAACAATTTATTCAGTGTATACTTACCTGTGTGACGTACATATACACAAACATGGGAAACCTTAAAAAAACTCACAATCATTAAATACGAAGGCCCAATAACAAGGTCACAATTAGCAAAATTTCAGGAAACATACATTACAAAACAAAAAGCATGTGTTATCAATTATATTGTGAGGCACTGACTGTAGTAGGAATGCGCACAAAATTAAAATCAGATAGTGAACGCAGCATATAAACAAGAGCAGTATAATGACAGAAAAACAAAAAGGATATCAGAAATAAAATTAGTGTTTCAAGAAGCAACTTACACTAGGCACCAGAAGGAATGCGATTCTGTACCCCATTAAACTTTGCTAGAAACCCTTACAATGTATGATTGACCAATCCATCATAAGATAGTGTGAAACTGAAAAACACGCATAGAAATAAACAATATCCACAACATGGTAACAGAAGAGATTAATATCAACAAGGAGATTTTTCAATGAGACACTAAATGGATTTTGATTTTGTCTTGCAATAAATAGGTACAATAAATGTAGAGCCACGGTGACTCGATCATCGAATGATCGGTCAACACTAGGTTAAGTTAAGAGGAGCCCACTCCGGTCTTAACTGGTCTTGGTCCACGCCAAATGCACTATTGCGAGAGTGGGTTAGCTCATCAAAGGGACTTACCTTCCAACAGAATTGGGAGGCAGGTCTCTTTAAAAAATTTTAAAATCTAATGCCTTAAATAAGACAAAATATGGATTAAAATGAAAGACACCATCTAATATATATATACATAAGTTTAAAATATATACCGTGAACAAAAACTAGCCAATGCAATTGAAGGAAATCATGGAACAAATGAGTAGAGACATCTTTATGGTGATTGTTATAGATGAATGAAAAATATTTTCAAATGAAAAAAGAAAATGGGTAAATACTGAAACAATCAACACTCTGTACATAGAACAAAAAATAGAAAACGACATGAAATAAGAGAGAATATTAGAGTTAGACTCGACAAATTAATGAAAATAAAATTAAATTCTAAAAATCTTATTGCAGGTGCTGTATTTGTATTCATCTGCATTGGTAATGAATTCCGCCTTATATGTAATGTAGTAGACAATCTCCTGCATAGTCTTCACTTGTTTCATCCATGAAACCTATGGCTTATTTTCAGGCTTAACAATTAAAGAGACTGTGTCTCCTCTAATGGTATTTTTATTCATTAATTTTCAGTTTTTTTCCAGTGAACCAGTTTTTTACAGCAGCCAGGACTTTAGATATTAATTCATCCGCAAACAACACACTGGGCATGCAAGAATAATCTCAGATTGGAACCTAACTGTCTATCGGACACAAAGGACTCTAACAATGCATGGGACTGATGGAGAACTAGAGAAGCTAGTTGCTGAGCTCCAGTAATTTCTTGTAACACTGACAAATCCATCTTCAGCAAGCAATTTTTGACTTGCTTAGCTGTTTTTATTTTTGTTGTCCACAAATAATTGACTGCAATATTGGGTTCACAAAATAGGCTACTCCAGAATCAACTGAGATAGTTGCTTGGATGAATTTGAAAGAGAAACCAGCAAATAACTCTCCCTATACAGTAGATCTTTACGATATCCATCCCCTCTGTAGATATGATCATTTAAAGAAAATTATTGTAATATGAACCAGTGATTTTCCTAATATAATTTATATAAAAATATAAAATGAATATGGAATAAGAAATCTTTTGGAACATTAACATAATAAAGTTGTTTTTTTAGAACCAGATAAAGTTAAAAACATAATTATATGTAATTGTTACAACACAATGAAGTGATAAAAAACAAAATAAAGTGGCTATGTATATAACAGAACATATAAAATTAAAAAAGTTACACAAGTTCAATTAAATTTTATTGATTGCTATAAAAAGCTTATACAAAACATATG
>JAUIMW010002044.1:0-11308 GCA_033557785.1 Enochrus cinctus | reverse complement strand
AATTTTAAGTACACCTGGTGTTCTGGAAGTACGTATTGTTATCCCAAATTAAACACATTTAGAAAACGTGCTTCAAACAAAGAAAAATATGTTTGAGGAAGGCCTACGACAATATGAACAGCTTAAGCAGAAAAAACAATATTTTAATTGGTATTTTTCTTGAATTTTATTATTTTGGGTCTCTCAGACCTCTCAGACTAATATAGAAATGTTTATTGATTTTTAACAATGGTAGAGATCCTTTTTATTGATTGATTTTAAAAGGCAATTATTAATTTGAAATTTTAAAATGAAAAATTTTTTTGTCCAAAATGTTTTCGTTTTTTTATTGAGAATTTTAAATATAAATAGAGTACCACAGACTCCGTAAGAATATTTATTAAAATTATTCTTCTTTTATATTGTTTTTAATTTTTTATTCAAATGTAAGAATGTTTATGGGAATCACCAAAAGATCCGGGAGTGGGATGGGAGTCCTCCAGGTACTCCCATCATCTACGTTTCTGCGTAGATTAAAAGTTACGATAATACTAACTCTATTAACCTGGAGACATTTCATAATTCCAAACCATTCCCATTCAAATCCAAAAAAAGATGAATTCCAATGAATACTACTCTTTTATTAAAATAAAGCGTAAATACACATCTGTAAGTAAGCTAAGATCTGAAATTTGATCGGCTAGAAGTTCAATGAGTAACTAATAAACAAACATCCAAGATGTGAGCCTTAAGGAACTCCATATGACGCTCTCGAAAATGAAGAACACAATCCATCTACAGCCTTCTACAAATATATGAGTCTAACCAGCGAAGGACATTCTCATGAAAACCAAAGAAATGTAGTTTTTGGATTAAAATGCTATAGTTGACCTTATCATGTACCTCACACAGAAAATCTGTATAAGGAAGGGAGTTAATTACAATTGACTTCTCACGCATAAAGCCATGTTGGTTGTCATCCAAGACTGTTTTATAACAGAGCCAATAAACTGCCTAAGTCTATAACTCAAGAGAGTACCTGGAGAACTTTTCATGTCCCTCAGACTCCCTGAAATTGATGCTTTGAATAAACATTTTTTACTTTCCCGTTCAAAATAAGTGTTCATTTTGACAAAAAAAAAAAAAACGTTCACTTTAATTCGGTATACCTGGTACATACTTTATAGCTGCTAAACCTTGGTCATCCCAATCTTCTGACTTAAATCCAATAGAGAATCTTTGGAGAATAGTGAACCAACAAATAATATCTTTTAAAGAAAAGAATCACATCGAATGCTCGTAGAGGCTTATGACGAGCTCTTGGCAAATCAGAGTTCTTTCACTAGTTTAAAAAATTGAAAAGTGGTATTATTGATTTAAAATATAATTGTGTAATCACGCGACTTCGCTGCTCACTGACTCAGGCAAACCCTCGCAATTAAAATTATTGATGTAGGTTTCACATGGTATAAATATATGTCTTAATGTGAAGCTGCTTACGCTCGCAGCTTCACTGCTCGCTGACTCGGGCAAACCCTCGCAATTAAATTTGATGTAGGCTTCACATGGTATAAATATATGTCTTAATATGTAGTTGCTTACGCTCGCAGCTTCGCTGCTCGCTGAATCGGGCAAGCCCTCGCAGTATAATTATTGTTGTGTGCTTCACATGGGATAAATATATGTCTTAATATGTAGTTGCATACGCTCGCAGCTTCGCTGCTCGCTGACTCGGGCAAGCCCTCGCAGTATAATTATTGATGTGTGCTTCACATGGGATAAATATATGTCTTAATATGTAGTTGCTTACGCTCGCAGCTTCGCTGCTCGCTGACTCGGACAAGCCCACGCAATTAAAATTATTGATGTGGACTTCACATGGGATAAATATATGTCTTACTATGTAGTTGCTTACGCTCGCAGCTTCGCTGCTCACTGACTCGAGCAAGCCCTCGCAATTAAAATTATTAATGTGTGCTTCACATGGTATAAATAAATCGCAATATGTAGCTGCTTACGCTCGCAGCTTCGCTGCTCGCTGACTCGGGCAAGCCCTCGCAGTTAAAATTATTGGTTTATGCTTTACATGATATAAATAAATGTCTTAATATGTAGCTGATTATGCTCGCAGCTTCGCTGCTCGCTAACTCGGGCAAGCCCTCGCAGTTAAAATTATTAATGTGTGCTTCACATGGTATAAATAAATCGTAATATGTAGCTGCTTACGCTCGCAGCTTCGCTGCTCGCTGACTCGGGCAAGCCCTCGCAGTATAATTATTGATATGTGTTTCACATGGGATAAATAAATGTCTTAATATGTAGCTGCTTACGGTCGCAGCTTCGCTGCTCGCTGACTCGAACAAGCCCTCGCAATTAAAATTATTGATGTGTGCTTCACATGGTATAAATAAATGTCTTAATATGTAGCTGTTTACGCTCGCAGCTTCGCTGCTCGCTGACTCGGGCAAGCCCTCGCAGTTAAAATTATTGGTGTATGCTTCACATGATATAAATAAATGTCTTAATATGCAGCTGCTTACGCTCGCAGCTTCGCTGCTCGCTGACTCGGGCAAGCCCTCGCAGTTAAAATTATTGATGTGTGCTTTACATGGTATGAATAAATGTCTTAATATGTAGATGCTTACGCTCGCAGCTTCGCTGCTCGCTGACTCGGGCAAGCCCTCGCAATTATAATTATCGATATGGACTTCACATGATATAAATAGATGTCTTAATATGTGACTGCTTACGCTCGCTGCTTCGCTGCTCGGTGATTCGGGCGAGCCCTTGCAGTAACAATTACTGATAGATACTTTCACACGGTGTAAATGAATGTCATAATATGTAGCTGTATATGCTCGCAGCTTCGCTGCTCGTTGACTCGGACAAGCCCTCGCAATTAAAATTATTGATGTGAGCTTCACATGGTATAAATAGATGTCTTAATATGTAGCTGCTTACGCTCGCAGCTTCGCTGCTCGCTGACTCGGGCAAGCCCTCGCAGTTAAGATTATTGATGTATACTTCACATGGTGTAAATGAATATCATAATATGTCTTTCCAATTAAAGGGTGTTAATTAATTTTTAAGAACAGAAAGGAGAACATTCCATGTCCCCAGACTCCGCGGTGACTTAAACATTTTCGTATTAAAAAAGAGTAAAAACAACGTAAAAGTAAATGGAATGTTCTTCAGGTACTCCAGAATACATGTCTTGTATTTTAAATTTAATTATGAAGCTCGTAGATCATAGTTTGCTTGGAAGACATTTCCAATATAGGGTTTTATTTTTAAATAATCAATAAAAAATCTTCCTATTAATTGGCAAAACATAAGTTAAAAGTTATTAAGGTTTTTAAACGGCAGTTGGAGTGCGTTGATAGCAGTGTACCTGGAGGACACTTCATGTTTCTTCGGCCTCCTGGTGGTTCTTTAATGTTGCTTTTTCTGTATTCCAATAAAGGGCTATTGATTTTTATATTTCAAAACCATTAAAAACAGTAAAATTCTTATAATATAGATCTAAAAAACCTTTACAAGAGATCACCTTTTTTTTAATCATTAATTTAAAATAATTTTTAGCCTGATGATGGTCTGCTAGACCGAAACCGGTCGTTTTTGTATATTTTTAATAAATTAACTCTGACGGACTGACATAGCTTTAGTTAACCCATATCATAGTGGTTGTCAAAGCAGCAAGCATGCTCTTACAAGAACATATAATTTAGATTATGATAAGACTTTGAACGTAAGAAGGCTAGGACCTGGAGGACATTCCTTATCTCACAGACTCCTATCTATATTCTTCTCGTGGGTGTTTTAAATTTAGACAAATTATCTTTTTGGCAACTAGAAACGATATATTAAATGCCAACTGTTAAATGACATTTTAAAACTATACAAAAAAAGCATATTCATTGTCATTTATACTAACAGATAACTTATACTCTTATATTGTAATAGATTGACATGAATGAGTACTTGGAGGACTATGCCTCCCCAGGCTCCTTAGAGGAACTTCTTTTATTTTGTTTTTAATTATGTCCTCCAAGCACTTAAAAAAAATTAAACTTATTTTTATAAAATCATATATTTTCTATGTTCTAAGTACTGGAATACTCTCCATACTCTGTGATCCACGAACTTGTTAATTAAAGACGTGTACATATAAATTTAAGTTTGGAGAACATGGAATGAAACATTCTTGTAATTGAAAAGATCTAAAAATACTTAAAAAGAACTTCCAGGCACTTTTTCTCCAGTAGGTACGTATAGTTATTATACATGCTTAGTGTATATTTTAATTTCATTAGAAAGTTCGTAGATCACAGGGTACCTGGAGGACATTCTATGTCCCTGAAGTTACCCCATTTAAGGTTTTTTAGATCTATTTCATTATAAAAATGTTCACTTAATGTTTATATATCTAAAACAAAATTAAAAAGGGATCGCCAAGGGGTCTGGAGGACATGGAAGGTTCAGGTACTGCATGAGCTATGTTTCTTCTATCTTCGTCCAAAATTATAAAAAAAATTAGGACAAAAATTTTTGAAGTAATACATCTTGCAGTCATTTCATATGTTTGATTATTAGTGCTTTCTAAAAATCATTTTTTCTAAACGTCATGAAATTATGAAATACTCCTTACCAAGAAGAAACGTAGATGATGGGGTACCTAGAAGACATTCCATTCTTCTTTTATTTTGTTTTTTAATCTTTTCAAACGTAGTCAATGTAAGATTTAGTAAGCATTTCTATATTGAAATAGATCTAAAAAACTAAAACCAGAGAGTATAGGAAGCATGGAATGTCCTCCGAGCATTCCAGGTCATGCGTACTTCTTGGTCAGTACATATGTACTTCTTATTTCAAATTAGTGATTGTATTGACTTGCTTTTTATGTATTTTTCAAATCTATAAAATTTCATAATTTCATAGAATATCCTCCAGATACGATTTACGAACTTTTCAATGAAATTAAAATGAAGCATGTATGTGTCTCCATTTAAGGTTTTTTTAGACCTATTCCATTATAAGAATATTTTAAACATAGAAAATATAAAATTTTATTTTTTTACCCAAAAGTCAACATGGTATAATTGAATAGATCTAAAAAAGCTTTAAAAGTAATGTCCTCTAGACACTCCAACACATACTTACGCCTTATTATTTTAAACTGATGATTAAAATCTACGTGTCCTCCAGACACTCTGGTAGCCTCTTGTTAAGGTTTTTTCATTCCAAGTCTTCCAGACTCCCTAGTAGTCCCCTTCTAATATTTTTTTAGATCTATACTATGTGGGATTTTTAACAATATAAAGGAAGACATTCTGTGTTCCCAAACCTTCTGGAGGCTCCTTTTTTGGTTAAATATTAAAACGCATCCAAATATTAAGAAAGAAAAAATAACAACATAAAAAGGAGGTGGAATGTCCTTCAGGCACTCGACTTCCTTTCAATATAGAATGTGTTGATATTGATTTTTAAATATAAAAAAATAAATGTTATTTATCTTTACCTTATTATTAATAAAAAATATTATTTTCAAACATTATTTAAATAATGATCAAATTGTACATATCTTGTGCGTATTATAAATTTAATTAAGAATATCGTAGATTGCAGAGTATCAGGAGGGCATTCCATGTCCTCCAGACTTCCTGGTGGTCCCATTTTAAATTTTTTTGTTAGATCTATTCCATTATAAGAATGTTCCCTTTTATATTGTTTTTAATTCTTTTTTAACATAGAAAATATATGATTTTATAAAGATCAATTTTATTTATTTTTTTACCAAAAATTAAGGCAATATTTTTATAATTTAATAGATCTAAAAAATCTTTAACATCCATTTTTTAAGCAATCCAATAGATACAAATATTCCTTGTCCCCCAGACCTCCTGGTGACCTCCTTTAAGGTTTTTTTTATAAATCTATACTATATTTCCTTCATTTTTGGTTAAAAAATATCTACTTGAATTTTAAAACCCTAATTTATTTATATTTTGCTAATTAGCAAGAAGAATGTAGCAAGTCGTTGTAAAAGAAGAACCATGGGTCTGGAGGATATAAAATGTCCCCTCGAAGGCTCCTTTTTCATTGTTAAAAATCAATAAACATCTCAATACGAGAAAAAACTTCTTGCTAAAATTAAAATACACGCAAGACAGGAAAATCTAATCATGAATTTAAAATAATGAGAAATACGTATGTACTGTCCCTATGTGTCCCCTGTGTATTGATATATTATTAGTTTGTTGATGGTGATGAATGGCATTTGCATAAAAATGTGCATGAATTTTATCCAAAATTATATAAATTTTTATTTTATTTCCTGGAGGAAATTTCATGTTTCATGATTAGTCTTTTTGAAAAATTAATTTTTTTCTAAACTCCAAAACAATTTGTTTAAGTGTTATTTTCGTTTTTTTTTATTCTTATTTATTTATATTAATTTAAATATTACAAGTACACACATGGTAGTATGTCTTCCACAAACTCTTTGGTAGTCTCCTTTGTAACATAGTTTTTATTCTATTTCAGTAAAATGATCGAATGCCTGGAGGGCATTTCACGTTCACAGACATGGCAACATTCTTTATTGTTAAAAATCAATAAACATTATTATATTAGAAAAAAGTAAAAACAAGGAATTTTATCATTTTTGTGCTTAAATATATAAACATCCCAACATTGTCTGTTGTCTCCTTTTTTATTGTTAATAATCAAAAAACATCCCTAAATTAGAAAAGAGTAAAAAAAAAACAACAAAAAAGAAGGTTTGGAAGACCATGAAATGTATTATTAGGCTTCCTTAGACAAATTGTCTTTTTGTTAATTAAAAACCATGTATTAACTACCAACTATTGTCATTTATACTAACAGATAACTTATACTCTTATATTACAATAGATTCATATCAATGAGAAGTTTGTAGATTACGAGGTACCTGGAAGACATTCCCAGAATCCTTATTTACAAACTTAATGAATTTAAGATTCAGTAAACATTCTTATATTGGAATAGATCTAAAAAAGTAAACCAGGGGGTCTAGGGGACATGGAACGTCCTTCAGGCACTTCAGAATAGTTGATGATTACATTTGCATGCTTTTTATGTATTTTAATTTCAATTATAAGAATGTTGAACTATTTATTGATAAAAGGAAGACCACCAGAGGGTTTGGAGAACATGGAATGTTTCAGAATTATGAAATGCCTCCAGACTAATTGAGTTAGAGTAATCGTGACTTTTGATTGACACTAAGCAGAAACGTAGTTGATGCAGTACCTGGAGCACATTTCATTCTCAGATCTCTTGGTGATTTCATACATGCTTAAAAAGGGATCATCCATGATTCTGGAGGATATGGAAGGTTCAGGTACTTCAAGAGCTACGTTTCTTCTTTCTTAATTCATTGTTGTTTGAACATCTGAGGAACTTTAATGATTCTCCAAAATCAATAAACATCTCAATATTGAGATTCATTGTTGACCTCCAATACTAGGTGAGAAGGGTCATCAGAGAGTCTGAAATGTCCTCCAGATATTACACGATCAATGTTCTTTATGTGGATGTTTTAAATTTATACAAATGAAGAGTGTTTTCAATTGGCAATTAAAAATTATAAATTGAATGAAAACCAACTGTTGGATTAGGTCTTAAAACTACACAAAAGAATAAAAATTAGCATATTTCGACTTCATATAAATAAATAATTTTCAGCTAAGAAGAACCACTAGCTTGGGAATCATGAAATAATTAAGAAGTTCATAGATCACAGAGTACCTGGAGTATATTCCAATTCCTCTAGACGCCCTTTCAAGATTTTTTTAGATCTATTATAAGAATATTCTCTTTTATATTGTTTTTAACTCTATTTATGGAAAATAGAAGATTTCATAAAGATCAATTTAATTTATTATTATTTCATTGGGAAGGTCATAGGGTCATAGGATGCCTGGAGGACAGTGGAGTCAAGATAAATAATATTTATCCTTTTACATCCTCATATATTCTATATTAGAAAAGAATTAATAACAATATAAAAGAGAGATACCCTGTGATCTATGAACTCCTTAATTAAAATTAAAATACACACAAGACATGTAGATATTAATCAATAATTTAAAATAAGAAGTATGTATGAACTATTAAAGAAGTACGTATGTACTGGAATGCCTGGAGGACATTCCATGTCCCTCACACCTCCTGGTGGTCCTTTTTATATATTCACTTCATTTTTAATTAAATACAATTTCATATTTTGGTGGGGCAGTTTTTTTATTGATAAAAATCAATAAACGTATCCTACATTGGGGGCCTGGAAGATATGGAATGTCCTCCAGGTACACTGTTGCCTATGTTTTTTCAACTGATAAAAAAATAAAAACTTTTAACGTATTCATGCTTCGTCAATCAACAGGAAGATCGTAGGTAGTCGGGTGCCTTGAGAAAATATTTTCTTCTTGTGAAATTAAAATACATACAAGACATGAAGGTATAATCATGAATTTAAAATAATAAAAAATACGGATGCATTGACCATGAAGTATGTATGTATCGGAGTACCAGGAGGACATTTGATGTCCCATAGACTATCTGGTTGTGTCTTTTGAAGGTTTTTTCTTATTTCGTGTGCCTAATAACATTGAATAAGATTAAATGTTATTTTTATTGTCAAAAACTTTGTAAAGATCCTAATTTAATAAATTTGGAATGTCCTCCAGATACTCCAGTGCATACGTACTTGTTATTTTATAATTTATGTTCAAATGAATGATTAACTTGAATAAGAAGTATGTAGATTATAAGGTACCTGGAGGATTTTCTACATCAAACTATTATTAAATTTCATGATAATGTTCAATTATATATCGATATATTATTAGACGTTGATGATATCTACATAAAAATGTGCATGAGTTTTGTCCAAATTTTTAATTATAAATAAAGAGTATGGCAGTGTACCTGTTGGATATTCAATCATCCACAGACTCCTTGGCGATCTCCTTTTAACATAGTTCTTATTCTATTTTAATAAACTTGAAGGTGGAGGATTTTACTCTTTTCTAATATAGACTGACGGTTCTTTTTTAAGGTGTTTTTAGATTTATTCAATTATAAGAATGTAGATTTAATTTTTGGTTAAAAAAATTAAATTGATCTTTACAAAACCTTATATTTTCACCAGAAAATCTGTGGGACAGGAAATATTTAGAATTTATTAAATTCCTCCAGGCAAATTAATTGTGACTTTTGATTGACACTAAGCAGAAATGTAGAAAATAGAGTACCTGAAATGTATTTTAATTTCATTAAAAATTTTGTAGCTCACAGAGTACCTAGAGGACATTCCATGTCACATGACCTAAAAGTTAATATAGTATACAAGTCTAAAGTAAATTACGTATTAAACCATTATGCCATTTATGAATAAATGTATAATATACGAGGTTAGCGTCAAAAGGTCATTGACTTCGTTCTTTCCAATCGAATCCTAGTTCCTCAACAACTTGTCTAAAAATATTATTTCGATAATTGGAGTTCAGATATTTGAAGTTCGAGTTCCGACATCTGGAGTGCGAATAAATGGATTTCCACTGTTCATTTTTTGGGCAGTTTAAAAATGTAGCTCAATAGGTTATATAAAAAATATAGCTCAATAGGTTATATAAAAAAATTAATTAATTATTTTATGATACTGCGTTCATAAATTTTAATTACCAATGAGAACTATGCTCATACCCTTTGTCTAAGTTAAAAATCAATAAACATCCCAACATTAGAAAGACTCCTTGGTGATTTTTTTTAATAAAAGAAGGGTCACCAAAGAGTCTGAAATGCCCTCCAGATATTAGACTACCAATGTTATTTATGTGGATTTTTTAAACTTAGACAAATGAAGAATGTTTTTAAAGTCTTATTGGCAATTAAAAATTATAAATTGAATGAACAGGTAACTTCGAATAAATAAATAAATAAATAAGTTAACCACAGTTAAGAAGAACCATCAGCTTGGGAATTATGAAATAATTAAGAAGTTCACAGATCACAGAGTACCTTTAGGACATTTCAATTCCTCAAGACTCCTTTTAAAACTTTTTTTAGATCCATTATAAGAATATTCTTTTTTATATTGTTTTTAACTCTATTTATTTTAATTTCACTGAGAAGGTCATAGGGCCATAGGATGTCTGAAGGACAGTGGAGTCAAGATAAATAATATTTATCCTTTTACATCCTCATATTTTTTATATTAGAAAAGAATTAATAACAATATAAAAGAGAGATCACCAGGGGAACATGGAATGTACTTCAGGTACCCTGTGATCTATGAACTTCTTAATTAAAATTGAAATACACACAACACATGTAGATATTAATCAATAATTTAAAATAGGAAGTATGTATGAACTATTAATGAAAGTACGTAATGGAATGCTTGGAGGACATTCCATGTCCCTCAAACCCCCTGTTTTAATGTTTTTTTAGATCTATACTATATTCACTTCATTTTTGATTAAAAAAATATTTATTTTTTTACAATTTCATATTGGTGGGTTAGTTTTTTTAATGATAAAAATCAATAAACATATACTACATTGAAAGATTTATGTCCTTCAAACCTTGGAATTTCCTCCAGGTATACTGCTGTCTATGTTCTTTCAACCCATTAAAAATTTAAAACTTTCAACGTAATCATGCTTTGTCAATCAACAGGAAAACCGTAGGAAGTTGATTGCCTTTTAGAAAAGATTTTCTTGGTGAAATTATACACAATACATGAAGACACAAGACATGAAGATATAATCATGAATTTAAAATAATAAGAAATACGTATGCATTGACGAAGAAGTATGTATGTATTGGAATACCTGGAGTACATTTGATGTCCCTTAGACTCTCTGGTAGTGTCTTTTGAAGATTTTTTATTAAATCGTGTACCTTTGGATAAGATTAAATGTTATTTTTATAATTAAAAATTTAATAAAGATTCTAATTTAATAAATTTGAAATGTCCTCCAGATACTCCTACTGTGTTCGTAGATCACAAGTACCTGGAGGACATTCCATGTCCCTGAGGTTGGCTCCTTTAAAGGTTTTTTTCTGATTCCGATAATTGTTCAGTTCAGATATTTGAAGTTCGTATATTTAGAGTTCCGACATCTGGAGTGCGGATAAATGGAGGTTATATAAAAAAATTAATTAAACATCACAAATTAAAAAGGAAAACTAATGAAAACAATCTCTTTTTATTTCAGGCCCATCACCAAGAGTGTTCACTTGCCACAGCAACATAAACGTAAAGGTGGAACTAGTGAAGAAC